>VVHJ01023458.1:16954-34798 GCA_015107715.1 Tylochromis polylepis
AACAACAACACCCACCAAAAAAAAAACAACAACAACCCACACACACAAAAAAAACCCAAAACAAAAAAACCAGGAGGTTTCAGTGAGGTTTTATTCGTAGAGCCTGACTTAATGCCACGATAGCAAGAAAAGGGATTTGGGAAGCAGCTGGAGACAAAGAGTAAGTGCTTTTGCACAAACTTGGATGTCTTTGAGTTCACTTACGAGGGAAAAAGTGAGCTAAAGTGATTTATTGTGCACAAGCAAACCCAGCTCCAATCTACCTCTGAGTCAGTGCTCTGTTATTTTCCCAAGCAAAAGTTTGCTGTTTAAAAATGGAAATAAATACACAGACACACAGTAAAACTGACTTTAAATAGAACGCTCTGAAGCTGACCAGCATCCCACAGCAGGCCGTAAATGTTTAGACAGTTAGGTGACTAAACCCTTTTACTGGATCACGGCTAAATAAATACACGTAGTAAAAATGAATTAATATTTAAAAGTAAACAGCATCACCAGTTTATGTTTCTAGAAAACTCAGAATGACCTGCTACTAAATCACAACTGTACTGTACTCAAAAACAAATACCTTTCTAACAGATTTCAGCTGTGCCTCTGGGGTACAGGTGCTGTGTAAAATCTGCCATCCTGTGTCAAGTCTTCTATACAGAGTTATCAAAATGATTCAGTTAGGAGGTTTTGGTTTTGTTTTCCTAGCACACACACACTTCACTATCACTCTTCACAGCCTTTCTTCACTATCAGTATTGGTTATGAGGAGTCTAAATGTCCTTTGTGTGCTTTTTAAGTTGTAGAACACTCATACACATCGCGAAAGGCTGTTTTAACAAATGAACTCGGGGGAAATGTCAGGAGAATCAGGGAGGAGCATCGTCAGAAGTTTTCCTTTCTCATATTTAACACACAGTTGTGGAAATCTCTGATGGAAATCTCCCTGATTTAGGATAAGGTGCTGTATGGGTACGCCTTATAGGAGGAAGAAAACGGAACTAGAAATGAATGATATTCTGCGTACTTCGGCACAATTGGACAGCAGATGGATTTTAACGTCTGATCTGTTTGCATTGGACACTTGCGTTCTCTCATGCACCTCTGTCTTTGGGTCCTGTGGTGTGAAAGCATATTTTATTCTTTCCATTTCACCTTTGCTGCAGGTCAAATTTTACAACTTTGTTTTATTTTCATAACCCCCAAACTTTTAAAGACTGCTCGCAGAACAAAATGACTAGGTTTGGTTCAGAAGTTACTGAGGGTGGTCTCTGTCTATGGAGATACCTTTGGACAAACCCGTAAAACCACATCTTTATCGATATATACCGAGGTGTCAAAACTTGTCATTAGAGGTAGAGGGGAGGTCATCAAATGTCTTCAACAGGAGGGAAAGGGTTGACGCCACCCCCTGTTTGGTTAGCTCTACTAACTGGCTGCACTCAGAAACAAAATGTTTGAACAGCAGTGTGGTAGCAAGGTGTAGTCTTAAGCTCAGCTACAGGGAAGGGGTGGAGTACAGAGTTCAGGGGGCAGTGCCAGGAGAAGCTGCCTGGCAGCTGTCAATCCTCATCAAACCATGTCTCTTCTAACCAAGGTGTATGGTTGGTTTGGCAGCCGGAAGACTATAGCGACCCACGCCCTGAAGTAGATCAGGCTGTGTCCCAAAAAACAAAACAAAAAAAACAAAAAAAAACAACAGTGATAAAAACTGTGGGAAAGTAATAAAGAAAGCAAGCACAGCAATCCAATCGTGTCTTGCTGTGTGTGTGTTGGGATCCTATGATGGCAGGAATTTGCTGCAAGCAGGTGGGTGGGGCTTTCATGCCAACAGCCAGAGCTGCATGGACGACATGACCATATTAAGCATGTCTCAATGACATTAGACACAGCTTTTCTCACAGCAGTGAGGTTAAACTTGTTGAACTTGAAAACTAGTTACTGGCAGAATCATGAACTCTGAAGTGTGCAGAGAAATTCTGTATAGAAACTGAAAAGAAATCCTCCACAATTGATAATGGAGATCCAGAGCACACTGAACCACCCAGAAGAACATTGGGGTCTTAAAATGGTCTTCCTAGAACCCTGACCTCAATCCCATACACCACCCATGGGAGCACCCTTGGGAAGGCATGGACAATAAATGCCAGATTGTTGATGTTTCACTAGTTGATGATGACCTGAAAGCTTTGTTGGCTCAAATGAGGAGGAAAGGCTTGCCACAACTGCAGAATCAGCTGGTTCCAGGCCACAGCCCTAAACAATTTGCATGGTTAAACTGATCTTGGGTCCGGTGTCCAGTACCGTTTTGTCTGCATTTTCAAATGTGCATTTATCATTTTGTAATTTAAACCTAAAAAAAAAATGTTGCTGTTTTGAGAGCACAAGCAGACCATCCCTTTCGAGAAGAGGTCAAAGGTTCATGTTTTTCTTTTAAACTGTCACCAACGTGTATATTACCTTTAAAAAAAAAAAAAAAAAAAAACACAACACACAACAGGGAAGGCTACTTTCAACAGTCCTGGTATGCAAGTCTAAAACCAAACCAGAGAGGTACAAAGAAAAGTCCAAATGTGTACTTAACTGTGCAAGTCCAAACACCAGCAAGTAAGCAACATTTTCACCTAAAGATAGCAAGAAATCAATTACAGCCAGCTTGCCATTTTAAGCCATATCCAAATACCCAAAACTATTTCCTATTTTCTGATTTCTTTCTTTTTCTTTTTTTGTATATTTCTCACACTTACATGTTTCAAACAAATCAATCAAATCGGTTCAGTTCCAAGGAGAAAACAAACTAACAAACCAAATAAAAAAAATGCCAAAAAACATCTTAATGATCCCCAAGACTTTTTGGGAAAATATCATGTGGACTGACAAGACAAAGGTTGAACTTTTTAGAAGGTTTGAGTCCCGTTACGTCTGGCACAAAACTAACATGGTATTTCATAAAAAGAACATCATAGCAACAGTCAAACACGGCGGTTGTAGTGTGATGGTCTGGGCTGCTTTAAGACCTGGATGACTAGCCATAATAATGGGACCATGAATTCTGCCGTCTACCAGAAAATCCTGAAGGAAAATGTCTGGCAATCAGTTCATGGTCTAAAATTTAGAGCACTCTGGTCATGCAGCAGGACAGTGATCCTAAACACACCATCAAATCCACCACAGACTGATTCAAAAAAACAAAATGAGTGACAGAGTCAAAGTTTGGACTTAAATCGCAGATGCTTTGGCATGACTTTAAAGAGGCCATTCATGCCCAAGAATTAAAACAATTCTGCAAGAAAGAGTGGGCCAAAATTCCTTCACAGCGATCTGAAAGACTCATTGCCAAACACAGCTCTTGCTGCTAAAGGTGACACAACCAGTTATTAGGTTTAAGGGCCAACTGCTTTTCACATTGAGCCAAGTAGGTTTGGATAACTTGCTTTCTTTAATAAATGAAATTGTTATTTAAAAATTCACTTTGTATTTACTCATGTTATCTTTGTCTGATATTAAAATTTATTTGATGATCTGAAACATTTAAGTGTGACAAATATGCAATCAATCAATCAATAAATTAGAAAACAGGAAGGGGGCGAATATTCACAGCACTGTTTGTTTTGTGCTCACATTTTAATTGAGCTCTGTTTTCTCCAAGCACTGGCGTGCACTCAACAGCCAGCCAGTTTTCTGAATGTTTTTGAATGCAGATGTCTGAAACAGAGAGCTTGTAGCTGGAGCACAGCCCTTTTTCACTGGGTCTGAATAGACATGGGAGCACAGGCTGGGGACCAACAGAGCAGCTAAATAGGGCAGAGTCAGCAGCCTTTTCTTTCACTCTCCCACTCTGAAAAACAGTATGCTCTTCACATGCACCACACATGTCACTCTCACTTGGTTAAGTTCGTAAAAAAAAAAAAAAAATTTACAAAAAAGGCAAAAACCCGGTGTTTATTCCACATTCCTACACCAGCATCTGTGATCAATTATAGTATCACAAACAACTTCATCTAACAAACAACGCTCCTGCTGACTCTACATTGTTGGACGGAGTGTTCATAGTATAACAATGTATTGCGTGTTTAAATCAGGGACATTAGATAAGAGGAGACAGTGAATCCTGAAGAGAAATCTATGGGAGAGTTCAAGAGTTCTGTCTCCCCTGCCCCTCACCCAGAGAGCCAATCGACAGACAAAAGGAAAAACATATCAGCCAGTCATTGGAGCCCAGGATTTCGGAATTTATAAAAGGCCACTAAGCAGGAGATGAGAGAAACACCCTTCAACCATGAGTGTTGATGTTGCACAGAATGTCCACCAGAGGGCACTCTGGAACGTCCCTTTTGGCAATGCCACAAACGCAACAGGCAGCTGATCCAGCACACTTGAGCAGAGCATGAACAAGTAAATAAATAACTACATATAACAAATGTTAAAAAAATCTGTTTGTTTTGTGTGTGAAAGAAAAAAAAATCCAATATACTATATTTTTAATTCACCAAATATCAGTACACCGATATCAGATGGAGCGTACCAATCATGTTCTTGTGCTGGCATATGCGCACAGTAGAGGTTCATAACAGCTTCAGTTGAGTGTTGGCGGGCACATCGCTATACTCATAATTGGATTTAGTAACAGGGTTGTCTAAAAAAAGAATTGATTCTCTGATACTAAAGCTGCTAATCTATACTAAAATTTACTATAGAATTAGATACTTACTTGCATTATGATGTAACTTACAAGGTACAGTTATTGCAAAATAACTTTTCCTTAATAGAAATATGTGACTTCATCAGCATAATGTAGATAAAACACATTCCAGCCATGTTTTGACAGGCCAATGAAAATAGTGCTGTCCTGAATCATAATGTGGCTGGAACAACAGTGTTAGAGCCACGTCAGGTTTGGTTGCTGTGCACAGCACAGAGAACAGAGAACAAAAGGACCAGTTGACAGTGGCACATGTACTAATCTTTAGACTAGTGCAGCCACATCACTAGTATGTTCTGATTAATTTATGTTACCACGATTATGTCCTTTTGTGTACGTATTTGCAAAGCACAGGCAAAGAGGGGTTTTAAAGCAATGCAAATGTGCTCCTGTGCAGCCCTCCAAAATCCCAACTCTAAGTTGTCTGATGTAGATGACTGTGTGTTAGTTGAAGTGTACCAGAACAGGGAAGGGCAACAGTGGAGTTCACAAGGAATGGGAGAAGTATAGAAAAATATTAAAGATCAAAATGTTTCAAGCATGAAAAATACAGACAGAAGCTGCGGGGCAACCTTGTTTTTAACACTTGTTTCACTTCAGCCCTTATTTTATAACTTTGCTCTTCTACATGGCTGGCTGATGGACCAACAACTACTCAAACAAGATTAGCCCACAGACTAATGTGTGTGTGCACCACATATTTTTGACCATGCTCCCATCTGACAACAGAGGATCTCTGCAGATAGGCGGGCAGTCTGTAGCTGCAAACAGATTGGCAATGTGTTACGGCCGTTGAACCATAATTTCCCCCCTATTGCTGGGTTGTTTCCCAACAATTTAAAACAGTGAGAGTAAGATAAAAGACAATTGATGATGTTAATGAACACTCAAGCAACAGCATTAATGAACAAGATACCTCCCAGCTCAAAAGACGAGGACACTGTTGAGAAGAATTTGGTAGTATGGAGGCATTTTGGTTATTTAAAGTCCAACAAAGAAGTAGAGCAGTGTGGACTGCCAGTTGTGTCGACAGCATGTTTCCACTAATGGTTTTTATCATCTGAAGCAGCATCATGCTTTAAAGCATGTACAATGCAAGACTTTACAGTTCCAGACATGTCCTTATGTACCGGAACTTACAATGGAAAATGAAGAGACGGTGATATGAGAAATGCAAGTTTATTTGACTGCAAAAGACACCAGTCAGCACAGTTGACAATTTAGTATTTACGTGGCTGATTAAAGTAACTGAACCTCATTGCCAACACTCTTGCCATAAACATTTCTCTCAGATAGCACTTTTTTTGGGATGGGCAGAGACACTGATCATGTTGGCTCATGTAACATCTTTTTATTCTAAGCATGCATTGTGCAAATATAAAAAGCTTTTTAAGCCTTTTAAGCATGACTTTATTGTCATTATTTGACTTCTTTGTTTCTTCTATTCATACAGTTATGTCCCTGTAAGCACTGAAATTACAGCTATGGCTCTCTACCCATTCAGTCACATAGGTGCTTCAAAATAACTGCTCAAATACCCGCCTGGAGGCATTCTGAAGACGGCTGCCGAGTGGCTAAACTTACATTGAGCACAACCGGTTTAAATACAGCTCAAATATTTAACAAACAGCACAGAATGAAAAGGCCAAAGTCCATAATGTTTCCCTGAAACTCGCAGACATGTCTTAAATATTAGCCAGGCTGTTGACTGTTAACTGCATAAGTTTACAGCGGAGGAAGGGTAACCTGCTGAACTGACATTCAGAATCTACAAAATACAAAATGACAGCAGTTAAATGTCATAACAGTGCCTATTTTGATTGGGATGCTGTCGAAAACAGAAATATTTATAAATGCACAAAGGTGCAAAGCTCACTTTAAGCCATGCAATTAAAGCTAAAATAAGCCAAGGGACAATTTCCCATTATTTCAAATAAACAGAGCTCCTGTAGTTGATTTCACTATCAATGAATGCACTGGATCTGATCCAGGGCTGCACAAAACATGAGCTTGAGACAAAGAAGAAACAGTGTTTGAGAAAGAGGTGGGAGGGAAATCACAGTGGTCTAGTAAATAACCCTTCCCTGTGCTCTTTCTTTAACTGCGGGGAGGCACTTCCTTGCCATAACATCAGCTTCCTGTGGTGGCGTCTCCCAAGAAGAAGAAGGAGAAAAAAAAAAGTCAACCCTGCAAGGGTGACTGTTTATACAAAGACAAGCAGACATCAGCATGCTTGCGACACAGCAGACTTTTTCAAACCTCGAATTTGATTTAGAAAAAAAAGTCTGGTTATTAATACCAAGCGCTGGAAAACAAGAATGAACCATTTTATGACAAAGCTTTAACTATTTAAATGCCTTAAATCTTTAAATCTATAGACTAGTGAGTGCTTATGGGTTTTGCACTCAGCTCTCAAATCCACATTCATCTTTGCAAAGAGGTATTTATGCACTGCAGCCATACAATAATACCTTTCTCCTGTACACTGCTGTTGCTGAGTCAGTCTGATCATCTCCTGCAGTGACACTTTCAGTCACCTGAGAAAGAGCAGCTCCTCTGCTTTTTTCCCCACTATATAGCACTGATGCACAAAGAATCACAGCCGAACAACTATGTGGTGTTAACCACAATATCCAGATCTACTGACGAACAACTTACTCATATATCCAAATCCAGATATCACGTTAGTCACAGTCCATGTTTAACCATCAACTATGTGAGCTCCTCTCCCAGTGGCGGACCCTCTTTCAAAGACGGTTAAATCCGGTCCTACTTCAATCTTGCTACAAACTCCGAGTTCTTAGGGCCTGCTCAGCATATTTATACGTGCCACAGAGCACATTAAAGGTAACTGCTTAACTGAGTAACTAGTGAAAGCATCTGCAGTTATATGTCTGTTCTGTTTTCTCTTCTTTTATTTTGTCACTGGCCTACATTCCATAAATTCTCTGTGTTCGGTGCCACTAGAGAACAAAGTCTTCAAGACTGAGATTTCCCCAAAATGTGTTTTCGTTCTATTCCTAAAGAAAAATCATTCATCGGCCAGAGACAACAAAGGAATATCTCCCCTGTACTACCTCCTGGAAACTAATCTCAAGAGGAGACTGTGGTATATTGATCTCTCTAAACTATTGACAAAATGTTGAGAGACATCTGTGGACACCGAGTTTTACACACACACATATAATTTTCAATAAATGGAGTATACGAGTAAGATACATCTTTGAAACAGCATGGTCAACCAGAAGACAAGCTGAGATATCAGTAGTGTTGACTCCTCTAAAACAGCAACACAAACGTTAGCCCTAACACGACGTGTCAAATGCACACACACGTTATTTAAACATTTTATTTTAGGGGAAAACAGCCTGCCCACACTATGGAATAAATTAACATTTGTACTACCCCAGAAAAAACAAATAGCATCTTAGAATTATTGACATAACCTAGCTAGCTAGTTAGCTGTACTGTCAGGCACGCAGTCAGTCAACTTCCTGCTTTGCCTTTCAAAACAAAAGCACCAACCTAGACACGTAAGCACACCCCTCAACAACTACTATCGAAAATGTCAACAGACCGAGTGAAAATAGCAATTAAAGATGACATATGGTATAATGCACGCAGACACAAGATGTAATTTTTTTTTAACTGCAGATACTTTTAGGTAAGTGAACGCTGTTCTGCAGCGAAAAACAGGACATATTTACAACACAATTTAACAGTTAACAAAACATGACGGCAGCTTTATTTTGAGGGAAAATCTCGACTTAACAATAACTGTGGTTTTACTGGCGCACATTAAACTATTGCATGAATGCCCCCCGCCGAGACTACATGGCAACCTACTTATTCTGAAATTATTTATGCGATGACTCAAAACACGCTCGTTAGCTTGACAGCATATCCAAAATCGGGTGTAAGGGTTAAAACAACATTTCAAGCGGTAGTTAAGCCAACACAACTAAGAAAACTAGGCTTGGTAGTTCCTGTGACCTCGGCGTAGGTGCCTGCGTTTCTTTTCAGTCTGTTAATTTCACCGCGCTGCCAGCAAGAAATACCAACAATAATGTTGCTAATGCTATTATTAAGCTAACAATGTTAGCATAGCCGGCAAAAAGACAGCGCCCCTCCACTTAACTGCCAAAATATTCCTACCTAAGGCTCTCCTTATCTCCCAGCTTGGCAGGTTAAGGCCCGATAGGCATCCATTTGCGGTCGCTAACAGTCTGCCTATCCCAAAACGTGTTACGGCAATGGGCAGCACCGGTTTCGGATGTCGGCTCCCTTCTCTTGGCAGCAGCCGCCGCATGAGCCTCTGCCCCCTCCCCGTGTTGGATCACCTCAGCATCACCCGCAGCACAGGCGTGACACTCCACTGCCTCCACCATAAGCAAATATGTGGTTAATTTGTCACCAAATTAACGGCTTTACACGCTTTAATTTAAAAATGAAGAAACTGGAAAACAATTTGTATTAATGTTAATCCTCTTTTAATCTCTAACACTAATTTGAAATGTATCTGAAACCTTAAGTATTATCACACTATTTATGCGGGGGGTGTATCAGAATATAAATTGTGTGTGCACCTTTAAGGGAAAAATAACAGATGAAGCAGGACACATACACAGGGACCCAGCCACAAGTCCTGTCTCTGGAAAAATATAAAGTGAGCCTGATTTGGATGTTCTCTCCTGTCTTCACTAATCTTATTTTCAGTGGAAACATTTCACACTCTTGAATGTGGTTTAGGCAGAGTTCAGTACATCTCATTCATAAAAGAGGAATGAACCCTTTATCCTGATGACACTTTATACTGAAAAAGGACACAAGAAAGGTTTAATACTGCCAAGTATTTATTTACATATCTCACTGGTCATCCTAAAAGTTATTGCTTATTTCACATGAATCAAAAGCCTTTAGACTTTGTGCTAACATGTTTAACTACTTAAAATGACTTGGAAAAAAATGTTAATACAAAGCACACAGTGTTTTTTTTCACAGAGCTTTAGCTTACACTAGGTACAGTATGTCAATGATAAACTTATTAATAACTCTTGATAGATGAGTGCATCACTATGCTTCAAGGGTCCTACTGGGAAGTATTTGGTGTTTCAGATCATTATATTATTCCCAAGTGCTCTCATTTCTACAGCAGTGTGGTTTTTGTTATATAAAGGTGGAAGACTACAGAGAAGGAATGCAGAAAGCAACACATATATATATTAATTCCAGCTGAATACATCAGTTCAGACAGAATCTAATTTAAAAAAAAAAAAAAACCCCAATGCGGACACATGAATTATGGGTAAAAAGACAACTGTGAAATTAAAATTACACACAGCACAGTATACATTCCACAGGTGGAAAAAATAGGCTTTTTCTGGAATGATTTTTCCTTTCACTTCTCTGTACCTCCTCCAAAAAGAATTGGTATGTACACGAAAGTTGGCCCGGACTCCACCAGAAGAACCTGTAAAAGGTCACTACACAAACGGTATAGCACAGAAAACGGTGTTTAGGTCAACATGCCTGCATGTTGCTGCATCTTAACTACAGTTTTCAGTCTCATACGTTTTAAATTCTGTATAAAATTCAGAGTGTGTAAACATTAGGGTAACTGAAATGTTCTACTGATCATCAGCAGGGAAACATTGGCACAGGTGAGCTTGAAACCAAGTCAAACATAACTAAAAAAACCAAAAACATGTTTAGACTTGAAAAATATGTCCTTTCATCCAACCAAGTCCATCATCCACCCCACATCTTATAAAATCCAGCAGAAGTCATCCCCTATGGATATGGAGCTAATGTGCACAGTGACCAAACAGAGCGGGGGTAAACATTAAAATATAGTATTCTAATATTGCTTTCAGAAATTTAAATTAAAAAAGAAAAAAGAAATGATATATTTTGTCCACATGTCATAATCAGATGCCTTTTACTGACACAGCAGGTAAGCTTAAACAGAAACCACATGGTCATTATAGCTCCAGGAGAAATGGCTTTGATCATGGTGGCTGTTTCCAGTTTTCAGTGGGTCAAAGGCTCCCCCTGGTGGTTACATGGATAGGAAACCAGCAGCATCCACCTGTTGAAGCAGCTGAGATTCTTCCTCACAGTGGGACGTTGCTGTTATACTTCAGTAGAGAAGAGAAGGCTCTGACGTTTGCTATCAGGTGTGGGAATGCTCTCAAGCTGAAGGAAGTAGAGAAGGACTTGGACCTATGGAGACACGCGAAGAAGCGATCAGACCCACACGAGCGCTCTAAACACTGCAGTCTTACTCATCATGGGTTTTACCTGAGCCATGACCTCTAGGGACCAGCTGTCGTTCATGGAGATTGGCTGCGAGCTGCTTGAGAGTTTGCTGTCTTTTTCAGAGGGCCGGAGCAAAGTGGGGCCAAAGACGGTGGCTATGTTGTGCAAAGACATCTTATTGATGCTTTCATTTTCAGCCACCCTATAAAGAATAATGTTAAAAAAAAGCAAAAAAAACAATTAAACTATAGTTCAGCAAAAATAACTAAACAGTACATCTTTACCAAATGGTATAAAATGTAAATGCAAGAGATGAGGTAAAAAGTGATGTCAGCAAACTGATTCTGTACCAAAAGTGTGCAGACACTACTTCAAATTAGTCACCATAACCATCTTTTACCGCACAAAGTTTGCATTTAACTAAACTATGAAACATCCACCCATCTTCTTCTGTTTGTAAGGCAGCAGGGTAAACAGGATATTCCGGATGTCCTTCTGGGCAGCAATAGTACCTAGTAGTACCTCCTGGGAGATTCCAAGATTTTCCCAGGCCAGATGAGATAAATTCCCTCACGCAAGTTCTGAGTCTACTTCAGGGTTCCCTCGCCCCAGCTGGACATGTCCAGAAAATCACAAAGATCAAGTACCATCAAGAACCATGTCTGTTGGCCCTTTCTGATGTGAAGGAGCAGTGGCTCTACTTTAACCCTATGTTTAAGGCTACATGTCCACCTACCCTACAGAGTAAACTGCTTTCAGCTGCTTACAGCACCATTCAGAGTTCATGATCATATTCTGCCTTCTCAGTACTCTTTTCACAAAAATGCTCCTAAGAGGCAAAAAAAACCCACTTAATATATAAATGTAATTCTTTAAGAATTTGACAGTCTTGTTTAATGCTCTTGTATTGTCTTCTATTTTGATTACTTAGTACGTGCTATAACAGATTTAATGAAAGCTGTTTACCTTTTCAAGTGGTCAAGCAGGAAGAGAAAAGTCACCAGATTAGGCTCTGGTAGGGACAGCAGAAGGTTGAGCATACAGCTCTCCTTGGCCACACTGTCAGACAGAGCTGTAAAGCAGATGCACATATGAATATTCTGGTGACAAAAACAACAAATGTATCCCCTCCTGACAAATGATGATGCTGTAGGAGTTACTGAAACAAGAGGTGGTGACTAACCAATGCCTCCAGCAAAGTTTGGGTACAACTCATCAGTGAAAAGAGGCTCCGGCAGCTCACGGAAATACAGCTTCAGTGTTCCAGCGATGGCATTTACGTCCATCTCCCGCATCATGAGAGACACGTCCTTGTTGTCTGCAATGCAGATGAGACATCAGTCAGTAAATGCCAAGGAATACAAAAGAGCTGGGTAGAAGTCGATTTCTCAGGGCTCTTTTCTTACATTTGTTTTCACATCAAGTATATTTGCTCTACCCCAGCTGTCTCTGTTTCCCTAGTTTAAAGTGAGCTCACTTGAATCAAAGGCAGCCTTCAGCGCCTGGATGTCAGTTGCGACACCAGATACTCTGTAAATCCCAACTTCGTCCATGCCTCGTCGCTCAATCTCCTCTACA
Organism: Tylochromis polylepis; assembly: GCA_015107715.1. Lineage (NCBI taxonomy): Eukaryota > Metazoa > Chordata > Actinopteri > Cichliformes > Cichlidae > Tylochromis > Tylochromis polylepis. The sequence goes on from VVHJ01023458.1 coordinate 29,484, forward strand.
CACTGGCGGATAATGAGCGGGACCTTGGAGCGTTCTCGCCTATTAATGACACAGTCGCACAAAAACAAGGTTACACCTACATTTTGCTGCACAGATCGTAGAAACACGGCAAATATATCACACCATGGCTGAATCTATCTACTTTATCATATGTGGTATTAGCAGTACTAATGTTTTTAAAGACCACATTTACATCAATCCATTTTGACTTGTGGTGGTCTAGCTTCTTTTCTTTTGTTTTTTAGTTACGGTCAAATAAGCCTTTTTCACATACGATAGTTTGGCATGTCTCTGGCGTGAATGACAGAATAAAAAAAGTCAGAATTCCATTTTGGTGCTTCACTTTTAGGGTCCTGGTATTACGCCGAAAAGAAAGACAAATCTTTCACATATACTGACATAATGAAACATGTAAAATCTTACAAATAGATAACAACGACAGTCAACACATAACAGCTACTCACTTCGTCACGACGTTGATTTTCACTCCAAAGACGCCAGACTGCTTCCGGGAAGGCATTCGCTTCAAACTGAACTCTCTGCCGGTGAACTTCATGGAAAGCTTCACCTCAATCTGAGACAAAGATTAGATGAAGTCAGCCTAAGTGATAACAACAAGTTCAATCTTAAAACATAACATAAAGAGGCAGCAAAGTGACCTGATAATGTCTGTTTTACTGGACTGTTAGTCTAAAGTTAGCAACTATTGGCAAGTGGCCAAAGCAGGCTGGCTCCAAAAGCAAGTCGACCCCGATAGACCTCCATATTTGTATATTACCTTGGGTCAAGCTCATTTCGAGCATCAATTTTTTTCTCTTGGACTCTAGCAGAGTAGCTTTGCATGATTCACGGTTGAAGATGGTCCATATTTATTTCATCCACCATCTGAAACAAACTGCTTTCCCTGCCTGTGTCCTTGCTTTAAGCCAGCTTTCTTTGGACTGGCTGCCCCTCTCAAACTGAAGGTTTGAACAGCACGTGGACGGGGCTTCTTTGCTCAATGCAAGAGCTACTTGCCTGAGATGATATTATGTTTACCTACTTTCATTGCACTCGTCACTGAGCTTTTGGCTTACTGGGATTACGTGCACATGCTCTGACATCATTGTCTTAATCTTAATATGAGATAAGGAAAACATAACTGATCTCCTTTAATAACGTGGCACAGCTGCATCCAGTTAAACAGAAACACAAAAACAAACAAACTGGTTAAACAGAAGACGATGGATGGCAGATTTGACAAATCTTAAAGTGGATTTTAAGCAGCTTAAATACTTTCATAATATCTAATCATCATTAATAAGAGGAAATCGTGAAAAAACAAACAAACATGGAGAACCAATGTATAAATCTCAACATTTAGGCTTTCCAGTAAATTTTGTCTGGACTCTACATTGAAACCCATCAATCAGCTGCCGACTTCAGTGTCATTCCTAATTTAGCCGGTTCTCTCTGGTTAGCTGGAAACACTCACCCCATTCATGGTGATGACTGTCCTCTGCCAGTCTTTACTTTGTAGCGTCTGTGGATCCAACTAGAAGGAACAAAAAGAAAGAAAATGGATAATGATTTCACAATTTAAAAAATAGAAAGCATGCGCCTATTGATCTGAACTGAAAGTTAGTGAGTGAAAGCAAATTTAGGGAAAATTTCAGTGTAATTACGCCACATGTCTCTGATGGTGTTATCCCATCCCACTAATCTATTTGAGGCATGTGACTAACAGCAAACTGCCAGCTTTTATTTACAGTGATCAGGCGTGAGTAATGTGATAACATCATGCCCTGGCCACTAAGCACCGTGCCTGTCCAATGCGACAGATGTTCTGTCACCCAAGAAACCATCGAATCTCATTGAGATAATCCTTTGCTCAGTGAAAAACAATTTTCTTATATAATGCTTCTTTATCAAAAAACAATCACAGGCACTACACTACAATGTTCTAAACCTCAAAAGAGATCAAGCCTGACAGAAATAGGGTTTTAGATATCTGCCGGAAAGGAGGAAAAAAGTACTCTCCCAGACATTCTGTGAAAACGCGGCAGCCCGCAGCTCACTTCCACATCGTTACCTTTGGTCTGATCAGACTGCTGCGGACTCTTTCCCACAGACGGGCCCCTGTACTCGTGGGTTTTCTTAGAGTTGCGTCTCCCTCTTCTTCAAGCCTACCCTCTGCCTGATCCATGCCCTCCTCTTCCTTTGGATTACTCTCGCTCTTTATTTCTGGCATTTGCGTTTCTCAGCTCCGAAAAGCTTTTTTCTGTGGACTGATGGTGAACAAACAAAGAAAGCAGCGCTGTTCTACCAATATCACTGTTTTCCAAGCCAGTGCACTAACAAGAGCAGCGGGTCCTCGTTCCCCGAATAACAAGCCATTGAAGAATATTGATCATCTTCATTGAATCTTTAGTAAAAAAAAAAAAAAAAGGTGTCCCATCTTCACATTCATGCAATATTAGACTCCATATCCTTTCATTCCAGTGGAAGTCAGAAAGGAACAAAGCCACGCAGCCAGTCAGCCACGTTTGCCTCTGTGTTGTTCTACTTCCCAGATGGATTTGGGGGATTAACTCCTGAGAATCCCCTCCTACCCTCATTACCAGCATGCTTCACCCCTGCTGCTGCAAGGAGTGTTGGCTGGTAAATTTGCATATCAAGTAGCCTAAAGAGGATCCTCTCAGCCTAGTTACCGATTAGCACTATTGACCTTTAACATCAGAACTAACACGTGCCTCGTCTTCCTCATATCTGAAGCATTACTTAATATTCAAATCCACGATATACTCGACTGGTGCCCTACTTCTGAGCTGCTGGCAAATATCTGAATGCTACCCCCCACCATGCTACATCCCCTCCTCTAAAGCTCCGCTGTTTTTTGACCCACCTGTCCAGCAGTGAAATCCCTTCACTGCCAGATCAAAGAGAACCGTGAGTCTTTCTCCCTCCGTTATACTCTGGAGCAGTGCCAGCAGCTACATTCGGGCAACCCCAAAGTCTAATCTGTCTCCTGTCACAACACCCTATCAGGGGGTCAAGCTGAAGTGACCCAGTGGCAACTTTGAGATTCACTTCTTTTTCCAAAGGCAAAGGGCCCCCACAGGGCAGGATTAGCCAACACGGATAAGACAACACTGTGAAGTGCCCAGAATCAACAGACTAGAGGGAGCAAGCTCAATTTACAGAGGCAAGGATTTGTGCGTGGAAATGTTAAGATTTAAAGTCGAGATCATTCAGTATCAACACTGGTCTATAAAGACCAGAGGACACAAAGACCTCTCCGCAACCACCAAACAGCTTTATGTACGCAGACTTTTCCTTCATTCATTTTGCTACACAAGTTCACATCTGTTACAGAGTGAAGGGTGTACAAAACGCAACCTTCAGTTGAGGTCTTTACTGTGATGAAAAAAAAAAAGAGCCTGTGACAGGCTGAATTAATGAGACTCACTATTGCTGACCACAGTTTAAAAGGTTGACAAAATGTTATTCCGAGCTGGAGTTAGTGCGTTGCTTTGAGCTGTTTGTAGAAGTCTTTCTGCTGACTCTAATATTCCTACTGCATCTGAGAATCCAATAACCTGCTTCTTAAAGTCAAAGTGTTGCATGCATTTATGCACATGCCATAATGGTGCCAGCTTCATTAATTATAAATTGTAATAATAAGTTATACCCAAAATGTAGACTGAGTACACCAGGACCTACCAGCAAATGACAGCGTTCACAAGTTTTTCACATCATACAGTATCCCAGTGTTTTGGCACAGATATCATTTTTGTTGACCAACTTTAAAAATCTTTACGGTGAGTGGTCATGTCAAATATTATACAAACTTAACCATTTTCTAAACTCCCAGATGTTCATACTGATTTGGACCAAAGGAAATCTGCTATTGGTCAGATCTTCTACTGGTAAATCTAATAAGGAGTATCTTAAAACTGTAATTTTGCTTTGAAGTTAGTTTTTATACAAACAGATAAACTTTTGCTGTGACCCACATCTTCTCTGTTTTGTCTGTACCTTTATTTGTCCTTTAGCCACAATCTTGTCTGTGACCTCTCCGTCCTCTTTGCTTTGCTTCACTTTGCTGCAGCACTTCTCGTAGCAGAGCAGCCTCAGCGTTTGAGAGCCCTCCAGTTCAATCTCAAACTCCTTGTACAGGAAAAGAACAAACGCTTGTTAGCCCTGTGCACATTTGTGTGAATTTTTGAATTTCCTTGAGTATACATTGGAGTTTTTTTTAAACTACTCAAATAATTTCATGCAAAATATGTGGGCGATTTTTTTTGCTTCAGTAAAGGGACGTCTCTTTCTGCATTCGGATTTGTCCTCTCACCTCATTCCAGTTGGGCTCTGTGCTGTCTCTGTACACGCGTGTTTTAGCTTTGTTCACAAAGTAGCCAAAGGCATCCACCTCCAGAGAGCAGTACAGGTCTAGCGGGTACAAGCAGAAGAACAGTTGAATCAAAGTGAAACTCAAAACTGAGCATCCACATTAGTCACCTAGCTGAGACATGCCCAGACTGTGCTGTGCGCTCCCTCCGTCTCTGCAACTGAATGCTGGCTTCGGACCAGAACCCTCTCTTTCTCTTTTGTCAGTGTGACTCTGTCATTGGTTTCCCAGTAAAATTTGTCCCAGTCAATGTCACTGGCTGTTTCCTGAGAACTATTTTTTTTTTCTTTTTTAAACACACTGTGACAAACAGTGTAAAGTTGCTCAAGCAGGCGGTGATTTGAGTACTCAAAGGTGTATTTGAGGAGGCTTGTACACAGTGTTCATGACTAATCCCACTTGTTCCCCTGCAGCTGCCCTCCCAGCTGACAGCCGCAGAGAGAGAGAAAGCGAAAGGGGGGGAAGTGGGGTGGGGGTCAACACACAAAGTGATGTGAAACTACATGCAACCTTTACAGTAATCTACAATGATTTCTATTTAGAAAAAAAAAAGAAAAACTTTATGAAGCCTACTCAAGCTCTGTTTGAGCCCCGATGCAGAGTGGACAATGACATTCAGGAAGCCGTATAAACCAGGAGATTCATCATCTGTGGAAGGAGAGGAGGCAGGAGGGTCAAATGTTAAGTACAACACGAGGCTGTATTAAAACGTAGATTTAATCCTATGCTATACAATCTTACCCTCCTTATTCATGGTCATTGGAATTGTGTGAACAGTCTGGAGCTTCACACATGAGTTGGTGAGCATCTGCAGCTCCAGAGAAGTCAGAGAGAAGCTTTTAAAGCCTGTATGTTACAGTGAAAGTGGGCGAAAATGGCATTAAAGCTGTTTCAACAATGCTGCAATCCTATCTTAAATTTGTAT
>VVHJ01023464.1:1564-13569 GCA_015107715.1 Tylochromis polylepis
AGTGCTACAATTTTTTTTTTTTTTTTTTTTTTTTTCAATTTTTGCATGTGTACACAACCACAGTGGATTTTGCATCAAACAATCAGGATGTGGCTGAAGTGCACACTGTTAGCTTTAATTCACAGGATTTAACAGAAGTAGTACGCTAACTGTTTACAGCAGTTACAGCCATTTTCATACATAGTACCCCGTTTTCATTCCTAACTGTAATACAGTACTAGCTGATGTCACAGATGACTCATCGCTTGGACATAGTAGCGAGACAGTCTCCAATCGTTGGATAGTGGAATGTGATTTGTAAATCACGAAACAGCAAAACAATCATGGTGGACAGTTTAGTTTTGTGGTTTTTAAAATTCTGTCAGGTGCTTATCAGAACATGCCACTTGAATATGAAACTATTTTGTTTCACATTCAAGTGAAACACACATCAGATGTTGAGTGGAATGAATTATCTCAAGGAAATGTCACTCAAAATACCAACGAACGCAATACGAGCTCTGAGATAACGCATTTACAGAACCTGTAGGCACAGAAGGAAACTTTGGGACAAATCAGGTGCAGGTATTTCAAACTGAGCAGAGTCCTTTAGTCTCGCATGCTGCAGGTAGCTTTGACTGAACAGAATATATCCTGTGTGTTTGTGGCTGCAGCAGTTGCAGAAACCCTAACCCATTAGACTCACAGGAACAGAGAAGAGCAAATTTTTTGTCCCATCTCCTCTTCCTCTTTCAGAGCTGCTAAGCAAAAACTGCACTCATATTACTTGTGTCTGACACCTTTGGGAAATTAATGCCTGTACTGTAAATGGGATTTGGATTAATGCATAATCTATAGACAGCAAGCATGACAATCTCCTAATAAAACAGCAAAGAGAGAAAGTTATTAATTTCCATCAGCTTGTGAGTCTGAAACTTCTGAAGCATATTTGTTTTCAGATGGTAACGCACAAGAAGTCATTTTGGATTTCATGCATCTACAATTAGCTCTAAATCCTTACACAAATTGTCTTTTACTCCCAGATAGGTAGTGATACCATCATGCCTCTATATCTCAGATGAGACAGTGTAATGGACCCATCTCCCCGGTGCGACACTGAATTAACCTCTTGCATAGCTTAAGTTCATCTAGAGATAAGATTGCTATTACTGGAGGTTCTCTCTCTATATATTTCCCCCCCCTATGTACTATCTATCTCTTTCTCTCCCTGTTGCCTGATGTCTTTCCAACATATCCCCCTTTCTTTCCAGTTCAATTAACAGTAATAGAGTTTGGGCATATTGCTTTTTGTCCGTTCATCCTGACAGCTTATTGCCTGCTTCATCTAACACCATACCATGGTGAGATTGTGTTAAGGCCCAGTGATATCAGAGGTGCCGTGTCAAGGCGATTCCACGTGAAAAAACTCCGCGTGAGCACTCTGACCTCCAACTGGTAGCGGTCTGCGAGAGGTGCTTCATATCTGACACCGTTTCTTTAATCAACTTCAGTGCCTTTAGGTAAAACAGAGGTCCAAACAGACAGATTGAGGCTACTGGTTACATTGGAAAGCTGGATGGAGATGTATTTTAGTACCTCGGAGAGAAAAAGAAATGGCTCAGGTGGTCTAAGGGCGCAGGTCTTCTTTCAGAGAATACAGACCTCATGCATGGCTTCTCTTAACCTTGAGATGTTTCCTGGGGCAAACAGATTTGAGTTAACATTTCCTGTCAGTATTCAGTTGTGAGAAAACTCAGTGTTAGTATCTCTGTAGGCCTACGTGCTGTGTGTGCTAATCTGAGCCAGAGGAAAATCTTCAGTCTTTGTCTTTTTATTTTGTTTTCTTCACCCCCTCTTCCTTCTAACATTAGGGGATTTTGATTAACGAAATATCTCGCCATGTTTGTGCAATATGTTTGGATTCAACCACTGTTTGTGGTTTCAAAGGCTTATTAAATTTTATTGCCTTGATTGAGATGTAGGTGTACATTTCCCAGCTACTTCAGTTTTATTATTAGTTATATTTCAATTGCTCTTTGTAGGTATAAGTGACTCATGATGGTGCAATTATGTTTAAATGAGAGAGAGAATAATCTCAGGATGGAAATTACTTAAACTAAGTCATTTGTGTGTTCAATTTCTACTTTAAAATTAAAACTCTAAAAAAATACACAACTCTGTGTAGACATGAACAACCCCTGGTATTTTAAGATGTGAACACACATTGCAGGCGTGTGGCATTGATCAGACACTTTGCGGCTGTTTACCAAGGCTACAGTGTTGCTGAAAAACTGTATTCTGTTTGCATCCTAATACTCCTAATTATTTCTACCCGCCAACAATGGAGGAAAGTGTGAGCAAGTTTTATTGATTGGGTGGTTAACAACCCAGTCAATAAAACTTCAGCAATCACGAGGTATCCCTAAAATTGGTTCTATATTATCGTCCTTTCCTTATGGAGCCCGGACAATACTACCCTATTTGAATGTGGGCCACTTCATTGTCCTTAATCGAGTGAGGAACTGGTTTTTGAAGCTACTTCAGGCACACTGCGTTTATCAGATAACTGAAGCTTAACACGGCTTTGCAGAATACCCTTTCTTCCTTTTTTCACTGGGTTAAACCCGCTTACATTTAGCTCTTTTGGCCTCACTAATCACTCATTACACAAGCTCAGGATGAAAGACGGGCACAAACAAGTAACAAAACAAAGTCATGAAAATCTGCTCATGTGTGGTCTAAAAAATGAATTGTCGTCCCCTTTGCTTGGTTCAGGAAATTACGTTGGCGATCTGGACAGTTTTGATTGATCTGGATGCTGAAATAATCACCACCTTAGACCACACTCAAAGCTTGGCTATGTCGAAACATATTAATTAGAGCTCCATGAAGCCAATGCATGTTTATTTAATCGGTTAAGCTATTTGCTTTTGACATAATGCTTGTAGTTTTAATATTCTACTGTTTTTTTCTCCTTTAGTAGCACTGATCACCTGTTTTAATAAGATTCTCTGCAGGAAAACTGAAACTTTGCATCTGTATAGATTTTCTTTAAACTAACACAAAACAAAGCACACTGATGTTTAACTCAAAACGGAAATCGATGAACTAAAGTGGGATAAAGCATTCTTGCATGTAGTTCTGGTTTGAGAGAGCTTAACAAATGGAGGAGAAATTTAATTACACTGAAGTGAGCGCTGATGAGATTTTGAAAGTGGAACTTTACGGCTGTAATTTTTGGTCCAAAAAGAAACAATGAAATGTGTAAAATAGTGGATTTGTCTCTGGAAAACATGCATTTGACTATAGAATGGTGTCTGAATGTGTTTGATTCCTATCAGCACAGGGTATAGGACAATGTTTGCATTATTATTATTATTATTATTGTAAATAGTGAAGAGCAAAAGATGACCAGGTTAAACCAGCATATTCAGCCATGATTCATACATATCAGAATGGCTATGAATGAATATGAATATCTGCTTCTAATTCACTGTTATAAGCTATAATTTTACAGCAACTATTAAGCTGAATCTTCAAGTGATGATATTACAGTTTCTGGACATCTTAGAGAAAATGGATTGTGACAAAAGCCTCTGGATGGAGTTTCTTAATTGTATTGCTTGACTGATTTTAGTGTGATTTTGGCTGTTATCATCCATACAACACTGTCTGAGGCATGTCATAGCTGGGGCCCAACAGATTTGTCAGCAGTCCGGCATTATCTGCTAATATTAGCTATTTCTCAATCTCTCATTACTGTATCTGGATTTTGTAAAGGCCCATAAATGAACATTAAAAAGTGAAGAAGAGATGGGAGAAACACCCTCCAGACATGTTATGAGTGTTGATGTTGCATAGTTTGTCCATCAGAGGGTACTCTGCAACACGTGTTTGGACTGCGGCAAACAACAATCAGCTAATCTGCGCAGTGGAGTAGAGCACATAAAATAAATGGCTGCAAATAACATATAAAAGTGTCTGAGAAATATGTTTATGTTTCACACGTCTGAAAGAAAACATATATATCGGAATATTGGATTTTTCAGTCATCAAATATTGTCTCCAAAATCCTATATTGGCCGGGCTCTAGTCACAGCCATGTAGTCTGCTAATACAAGCTAACATCACAGGATAACTAGGCTTGCCATGTAACCCTTTTAATGTCCATCAACACAGATACTGCTTTTCAGTAATAATTTCTGAGAATATGTAGAAAATATAAAGAAAGTATTTGACCAAATGTTTAAATTAAAATTTGAATGTGCAAACATATCTAGATTACAGCCAGTTAAATAAAAGTGGGGATGGCTTATTTTTATACTCACCCATGTTCCATTAACATCAAAGAGCCGATATGCTTTGATCAAAATCATAAGAGTTGATAAAGCCAATGAAAACATGATCCTAGATGATCAGAGGATTCCCAGTGAAATATATAAAGAAAAATAAATTGTATCTTCTTTATGACCAGATTCATCTTGGTTGGACAATACTTCTTGTGACAACCACAGAATCACATTGGTAACTTCATCCTTGAGAGCCACAAAAAAAAACCCACAACTTGTTCATGAAACAAATATATCCAGAATGCAACACTGTGACCCTCAGAGACACACAAACACACCATCATGAAAGGCTCACAAACAGAAAGACACACCAGGAAGCCTGATGCAGAGAAAGTGTCTTAGCAGTTCCAAACAATGTGAGACATCCCAAGGCTGCGATCGTACTTCTCTCAGCATGATAAGTATTCTAATGTAGCTCTTTCTGCCTTTATTCCTCACTTTCTCTTCTACATACAGTAATGTTTGCCTACCTTTCTGCATTTTACCCACCGTCTAAGAGTTCATCTCTACTCTGTGTTTACTGTGCTGGCCTCTGACCACTACTAATTATAAGAGCAGCTGCAGGCAGATCTGGCAGTGGCCTTTTAAACCCACCTACAGTACTATATGCTAAGCAGTTATAGGTTAAAGGAAAGGTCTGCTCAAAAAGTATATTGCAGCCACACAAAGTGACTATTCCTCTGCCCTTTAGGCAGTAATTCTAAAAGAGGTCACAACAGAAAGAAATGCACTTCCTGGCCTGTGCACATCAGCCTTCTATTTTAGTGCTAAATATAAAGATTTTTAGCACAGCATGGTGCTGAAATATGAGCCACACAAACAGAAATCCATATCCATTATCATGGCATGCATGCTTTTCATTTGCAGTGTGGCATGGCTGAAACCATATTGATTTCCCAGTTTTTAATGTAGTGCAGAAGCCTGTTTATTCTTGCTGTACTCAAATTTAGCATGATCAAGGCCACACTCGAACATTGCCAATCACCATGAGTCATGTGGTGATTAGCGTCACTGTTGCTGCTGCATTGTACAACCACTGAACCGTGGAAGCAGCCAGTTTAGCGTCTTTTGAAGGAGATGTGTACTACATCATTTTTCTAAAGTGCAAAGAACATGTGATTCCTTTAGCTGAAGCTTGGGTTTCTTGCATAACTCGTAGATTTAAGCTTTGCCTTCTAGAATTATATAAAAACACTTCTTTGAAATTGAATGAAGAGCTTGCTAAAGGATTACGGTTTAAACGGTATTATACTGTACAATTACTATATATGTGTTCACTGTTTCAAATGTAGAACTGAGCAAAAAAAAAAAAGACAGCAAGGATAATTTTTTAATGTTGCTTAAGCTACGTAACACTTTTACATATTTAACTTTTAATGATTAAGCCTCGTTTAATGTGGGAGATCTAGCCTTTCTTAAGTGTACTGTACAGGCCACATAAAAATATATGTTAAAGCTTTTACGATAATGCACTTGCAAACACAAACACACATATGATCTTTTGCGGCAAAAGGAAATGTCAGCCTTATGGGGAAAGTCTGGACTCAAATGAAAAAGCCTCTCTCTTTGAACCGTTCATCTGTGTAGGAATTGTAACAACCCTGCCACTCTGCTGCCTTCCTGCCTAAAGGCTTATCATCAGACACTACAACAAATTAATTTTTATGCACTTGGACACTGATGAAATTTTGTGTTTTCCCTCTAAGCCTTTAGAGGCACATAGGTGACACTGGCACACCCGTCCCTTCTGTCCTCTGCAAAAGACAGTTAATAATGCCATACTCTACTGTACTTTATCTTCCACTTCCTATTTTCTATGACTGATGAATCTCCCCCTCGTGTCCTCTAGTGTGCAGACAAGACTTTGAGTGACACAATCATAAAGCAGTCAAGTGAACACGCCTCCTGTGAGTGCCCTTCTAGGAACCTGGTCGTATTTCCCTGCTGTCGTTCTTATCGGAGAGTGTGAAAAGGCTTAAAATCCACCACGCTCAATCTGTGTTTCAAACATGCTGATCGAAATTAAGATACAACATGTAAAAATACAACTCGTGTTGGATTTTGGTGCGCAAGGTCAAGCCCCAGGGAGTAGGACAAACAAGTATTTAGCTTCTTTTGAACCTTACAAAGTATCTCACGTGTGACCACAATTATGTGAAGAACCAGAGCGCATTATTATTATTTTGTAAACTGCAACAGGAGAGTAGTTTGTCTCTGGACTCCATGTTTCTAATTCACTGGCTTAAACACGCTCAGCATCTGACACAAGCATTTAGCTCCTGGAAAGGCACTCACAGGTGCCCAGCCCAGCCATGCTTATCCTCTCATAGTTGTCTTGTTGAAGCATGAAGCTTTTAATTGGTCAACCACAGTAGTTGGAATATTTGTCACTGGCCAATGAGCCAAACACTGCAGTGCTACAGAAAATAGTCCCTGTGCTGATGGTTGTTCACACTTGTAAACTGCTGTTTGGCTTCGTCACTATCTAAAGTAGAAGATTCTCTGCCATCTGGTAATGCTAGGCGGCCTGTTACAATGCCCTTTTCTTGTCTGTCTTTGAAAACAGGTTTTCTTAACAGTGGTTGTTTAGCAGTAAGTATCTAGCTTGTCAGATCTCATCGCAAGTGTTTGATTTGACCACAATAACCCTTATTGCAGTGCTGGGTATAAAGCAGCTCCGTGCAGTGGAAGAGGACACAGCTCTCTTCTCAGCCGAAACCGAAGCTTGGTTTCTTTCACCGATCCTTTGAATATGAGCGTGTCAATAGAGTCATTGCACATGGCTGTATATGCCCCTCTGGCATGATTCCACCTCGGCTGAATCGATTCAGGCTCTGTTTATCTCATTAGCTTGTAGCGCGTAATCAATCACACAAGGGCATTTGTTTCGGGCCTCCAACCCACTGCATATTATAACTCAACTCCTTCCCTCAGTGTGAACATTGCTCTGTCTACAGTTGCGCTTAGCAGTGATGCTAAACTGAACAGCTTGTAGCTGAGCACAGCCTATTGGCATTCATTCAAATTACTGAATTTATGTCTATGGGCGTAAAAGACAAAGGATATGCATACACACAGACTCGTGTTTGCACAAAATCCTGAAATCAGCTCATTTTAAGTGATAAGGTGCTTGCCGCGTGTGCATTTGTATTGTTGCAATGATGAGCTTTCATGTTGTCTAGTGTTGTTTTCATTCAGTAACAAAGAGACTGAGCTAAAATTACATTTGCTGTGTTTAATGAGAGAACATTATACCACAGTTTACTGCTAATTTAAACTAAAAGCACATATGCATAGAAACAGGCATTCCCTTATAGATTTGTATACATAAATCATATCAGGAGAACAGATGTGAGATTACTGGACACCACATAGCTGAGGCAGGTTCCAGCTGGGCTCTGCCTAAGGCCAGGCATCAAGCTCCACATTTGAAAATATTCACAGAGCCACTCTGATCAGCACGCAGTATTTTGGGCACACCTCACATTCACACAGGTGCGTCATCAGGCAACACAAACAATTATTACGCCGTCAGAGATACCTAGATGGCATTTAATGCAACGACCACTTTATCTACACAGTAACAATTTGCAACAAGCTTGTCTAGCAACATACTTTTGCTCCACTCCCTCTGTACTTTTGCTTACATAAGGTAGACATGAATAAGATATTTCTCTGAGTCTCTCATGGGAACAAAAAGGACTACAATGCTGATTCATTCTCATTGGGATCCTCTCAAACTGAGCTAGAATCTTAAGGGGAAACAGTATAATAGGTCCCTCAGTGCACTGCTCTATTGATCTGTTGAGAACACAACTGGATAAGTCATTCAGAAATCACCTGCCTTACAGGGAGACGGCTAAACTTGAAGTAGATGACAGTGTGTTCTACCCTGCAATGCATTACTCTCAGGTCAGGTCAGTGACAAAGATGCATTAGGATGTGTTTATTTTTCAATAGACCCCCATTTTCTACTGAAAATTGTTACAATCCCTATATGACATTAATTCCAGCTACCCTTTCAGTCCACTTATTTTCACATTGTCTGTGATTATAATGTCTCAAAGCCCAGCTGCTTTTAGTGATCATCCAGAAGCAGCATGAAAATGTGTCATAAGTGGTTCCCATAGTTATATTACAGATTGTGCCTTTTAAACGCTGGCCTTACAGTAAAATGAACATCAAGGCCATGCTATGAAGTGCCATGAATGCCCATGCTGAAATAAAGTGCAAATTCTGCACCATGACTGCACAAGTCATTGCTCAGTTTCTGCTCTAGTAATTTCTGGATATGTTTTAAGTGATAATGATAATATTCATGGCCATCATATCTGCAGTCAGATGGTACGGACAAGCTCTGTAGCTGTAGCCTAAGGGGCATCATGCAGCGGGCCTCAGGACTGCAAATAAAAACTACATGCTAGTTAGCATTAAGTACAGAGAAATTAGACTGGGCATCTGTCGACGTTCTCCATGTTCTGAAATATAGACCTTGAAAGCCTGCTGTCATTAAAGTCCACCCGTTTTATAATGTGCCAGTCTTCTTTGGCAGAGAGACTTAACACTTATGAAATGATTATGGAAATGATTACAAGCATGAACAGTTTAAGCTCTTTATTTTGTATCTGTATTTCACAGTTTGTTCACGGTAATTAACTCTTATAGCTGAGAAGCTTAGCAAATTAACGCCGGTCAGACTTGCTGCTCCCTGCTCTTATTAAGCTCAAAAATGAAAGCCCAGACCAGAGAAGGTGATAAACGAACAGACGCGGCAACGGGTCATCTCGTCCTTTTCAAATTTTAACTTTAACTCAATTGTAACAATTAGTTGTGCAAAAAGCACGTCACCTCAAAGCGGGCCGCTCATCCTCAGACACCAAAAGCAACAATAGAGACGATATTTCATATGCAAAGTATTGCAGTTGCGGGGACACTTTGCATTGATTGCCAGTGGGATGTAATTGGCACCCACTGCACATGAAGTGCCATGCAGTCACGTCAACAAGAACAATAACAACAGGCTAGTTGAGGCCTGTCATGTCTCACTTCTTGTTATGCATTAGGTAGTGCTTTTTTGGAACATGAAATCCTTCTTCCTCTCACTCATATCACTGGCACATCTTAAAGTGGGCATATTTTCAGTTAGTTCCTCTAAAGGTCCATCACAACAAACCTAATTTAACAGTCAAATCAAAAAGGATAAATTCAATCACTTTTGGTCCAACTTGCTGGTCTTCATATGTAAATTTCTTACACAAGGAAGAAACATTTATTAATATTTAATCTAGAGCAATTTCCTGTTGTAAATGAGTGTTTATCCATCTCACTAAGTCAAAACAGTCACAACTGCTGCCTACATTACCTCGAGTAACTCTGAATAGGAAAACCAGACAGGCCTCACTGTGCCAATCCTATTTCATACTGTGTGACGAGGATGATTGCGTCATGGCAGAAAATGAGTTCAGCACATCCAGCACTGGTGGATAAAATGAAAAAAAAAAAAAATACAAAAAACATAAGAATGTCATGGTTTTAAATAGTGTTTTCATGGGATAGATTAGTTAATCAGATTGGTCTCAGATCTAGAAAATCATTTAGAAAATCGACGCGCTAATAGCCTGGCATTTCTTCTTATTTCACACTAAGCTGGTTTTTGTTGATATTTTATTTTATGTTTTACTTAGTGAGTGTTAAGTCTTTATATTTGTGTACAAGCCCAATTCCAAAAACATTGGGATGCCAGTTGAAATGGAAGTGTCAATAGATTGAGATTTGCAGATCTCATAAAACCCAATTTCACTTACAGTGAAACAGAAAACATATTAAATGTTTAAGCTGAGAGTTGGGAAAGTTGGGACAGGGGGCAAAAAATCTCTGGAAAAGTAGTTGGTGTAACTAATTCGTTTAATTGGCAACACGTCAAGTCAGTTCAATTTATTTTTATTTACATAGCACCAAATCACAACAATAGTCACCCCAAGGTGCTTTATATTGTAAGGTAAAGACCCTACAGTGACAGAAAGGAAACCCCAGCAATCATGGGCAAGTACCTGGCAACAGTGGGAAGGAAAAACACCTTTTTAACAGGAAGAAACCTCTGTTAGAACCAGGCTCAGAGACAGGCAGCCTTCTGCTGCGACCCGTCTCAGGTGAGTCAATAAAATGATAGAGAGACACAGTCTCTGTCTGTCAAACGTCCTATTTGTTCATAACATTATGAATGAATCTCAGCACAAATGAGATGCAGTCTGCTGATGAATTCTCACGCCTGGCAGCATCATTAATACAAACAATGGTTTCTCAAAACACATCAAGGACCTGTTTAGCAAAGAGCAATTTATTTATTTTTGTTGAGTGCATAGCCTCTCAATATTTACACAATGCACCATGAAAGAGGAAAAGTGCAAGATGCGGCTGTGTACAGCTAGTCTTGGCTCCTGTATAGCTGGTAACAAAGGTGAAATATCAGTTATTTTGGATAGCTGAACACCTTCAAAGATCACAGATCTGGCCACAGATGGGAACACAGACTGAGTATAGAATCCACCTACAACAAAAATGAGAATAACCAAAGTTGCTAACTTTTTGAAACCTGCAACAAACTTTTTTTTTTGCATTACAAAGTAAAAATCAGTGAAAAGCCTCCATCAAAATGTCACTTTACCGGCAAGGCGTGTTTAACAATGTAACATGTAAGTGGTCAAAATACATCCTAATCAGCTTAGAAAGATGCCTTTTCTTTTTAAGTGTAAGCTCACTTTGAGGTGAACAGTTAATCAGGGTTAAGCAGAGAGCAAATTAATCTATGCCATGTCTCAGCTGTCAGCTTTACTCCTATTATTACCCATCCATTATGTCAATTAGCAGTCAATTAGGAGTTTTATGCTGAATAGACGTCTTTCTATAAATACCAATATTGATTATATGAAGCACATTCTTTATTCTTACTGCTTCTGAGAAATAGCACAATCTCTTTTTCATGGGTAGGCCACTTTTTTTTTCATTGTATTGCATTCGGTGGCTGCAGCTGGCTGAGGTTCATAAATGTGTCCATGTGTTCACTGCAATAATCTCTCAGCATGTTCAAAAGGTGATCCTTTCCCCCCTGGAGAGGTGGACGGATGCTTATTGTAGTTAAAGCTGAGGGATTTACGTTAAAGCCTCTAGAATTTTCTCGAGAGGGTAATTGAGAGAGCTCGTTTGTGCCTGGGAATATGTTATTGTGCCGTGTGCCCGCCATCACTGTTGCTTAATTTGTAAGTATAAACAGCTGCAACCACACTGAAGGAGCTGGATTTTTATCAGGCAGACAAAGAAAAAAACAAAACAAAGAAACCCCCCCAAAATTTTTTAAAAATCCAAAGAAGACTTAGTGCAATATTTGGTATTGGTAGCTGTGAATAGACTCCTTACTTAAAAAAAAAACCCATCAGTAATGATGTTCAAGTTGGCACACTCATAAAATATTCAAAACTGTTGTTGTGTGTGTGTGTGTGTGTGTGTGTGTGTGTGTGTGTGCAATGCTTGCGTGGACCCTTGGAAATACTCCATTCTAACCAACACCAACAGACCTCACCCACAGTGATCACCAGCACTGTCAGGTCACATTATCATTGTGTGGACATGGTCGTGATAAGGGAAAACCCCTGTCATCATGTGAAACGATCATCTCAGCCC
>VVHJ01023468.1:1502-24284 GCA_015107715.1 Tylochromis polylepis
TTTTGGTTTTGTTTCTTTTTTTTTTTTTTTTTTTTATTCCCCCCAAATATTTCTTTTGCAGAAATAAATAAAAACCATGGTATCAAAATCTGGAAATGCACAAACATATAAAGATTCACTTTTGGCTGTAAGCACAGGGCGTTCTCAGTTTTTGTAATGGTTTTCTCCTTAAAGTCTTTGCAGAAATATCAGTTTGAGTCTGATGAAGAGGAGTGACGCAAACACAAAGCTGAATTTTGGGTGATGCCGTGTGAGTTTTGGCTGTTTAACAAGTGTTTTATTCCTCGTAATGAAGCAGAAACAAACAGATGATAAATGACAAGATGTTCCTTCTGCTTTCCGTCCCCTTGTGAGAAAAAAACAACCAAAATATCAATTTATTCACAGCACAGCAGATAGCAGCAGAAACAACATTAATCATATTTCTGGCACAGACACAATACCACCTCCAGGATTCTACATATCAGGCAGTTTTAAGTATTTCCATGCAGATGCTGCTGATGGATGACACGTCTGTTGTTTCATAAACACGAGCACAGGCGGCGGTGGGAGTTTCTGAGATGATTACACTCAGGATCTGTTGTTTCTGTGGCTCAGTTTTTCATGTCAGAGGGTCTTTATCCTCTCCTGGATGATCACATCCTGAATCAACTCCAGATATTTGATTCAAAGTTTTCTTATTATGTTTTGAATAATTAAGGAGTTTAGATATGATGACACCAAAAACCTCCCTTGAGAAGTTGGAGCAGAAAGGAGGAGGACCGGTTGCTGGAGTCAAATGGAGAAAATTGAAAATTGATTTTTCTACTCTTTGAGAAAATGATAGCTCAGAAGTTGGCCGGAACATTTCTGCACTTAATTTGACGGGAGTTTTGTGTTTTTGTACAAAATGAATGTCAGAACAGTCATTTTCTCAGCCTTTTCTGTATCACAGTCCAATTTTTAGAATCCCAAATTATCATGACAGCAGCAGTTGGAGAGCTGACAAGTTGTCATCTGAATTTATGTCTTTTGTCTTTTAAGAGCTCAAAGAGCTGAAAGCTCGAGTATTAAATATGAATTAGAAGTGAGATAACACTCTTTAGCAGGATGAGAACAATTCTGAATGCTAAGCAACGCTGAATAAATCACTTCAACATATTTTAATGATCCACTTAATACAGATTTAGTCATTTATTTAAAAACTCTTGAACTGAAAAATCCTCTGCCAAGAATTTTAGGCTTGCTTAGATTAAGAATTCTGTTTTTTAATAATCTGTACGTAACAGAAACAACCTCGACAGAAGGTTTGAGCTTTGATGGGCTCTGACTCCACCGTCCTGGACTGCGGCTGGCAGCGGTCGTCGTCTTCTTCTTCTCTGGAAAAACACTGAGAGATGGAGGACCTCTTACAATAACCTGCAGCTGGTGGATAAATGGTTAATGTGATGCTAAGTCGACCTCAGCAAGCTTCACCAAAGTCAGCAGAGCAAGACAACGATGGAGTGTGTCTGTGTTTTTAGAGCGTGTTTGCGAGCAGAACCAACTTGATTAACTCGGTTTTTATACTGTGTTACTGAACCATGGATGATGTGTTGTTGAGCAGTTTTGAATAACAGTCTGTTTTCTCCTGTAAGTTTTTTCTTCTCTCTGTTTTGCATCACAGTAAACTGAAGAGCTTTTGGTTTTGAGCTGTTGGTGGGACAAAACAAGAGATTCAAAAATCTCATTATGGATTCTAGGACAATGTGACAGTGCTACTTTATCTTTTTTTTCTTTTTTTTTCTTTTTTTTGGCCACTTTTTAAATCAAACTTTGTTGACAGCTGCACAAAATAATCTTCCTTTTCATCAATAAAATATTTGTGGTTTTGTGAAGCCTGCTGGCAGAGGAACTTGAAAACAGTAACGGACGTCATCTCCCCTCTGTCCTTGTCGCCGGAGGCTCCGAGGTGTGAGAACTGAATGTTCCGTTTGCTTTGACCGCCAGCGTTAGAGAACAACACAACGAATGCTTTTTAAAGCCTCCAAAGACCTGCCACTTTCCAGAAGGTCTGAAGAAAAGTATGAAGTCCGGTTCACACTTTCTTTCAGGGGCTTTACGTATGTTACATAATGGAGTCCGGAGGGAGACGTGGATCAGACCTTAATTTGTCGTAGATCTGCTGTCAGGTCGCATTAGCTGTAGCTGACTTAATGTCGTCTTTGTGCTGAGTTTGTTTTCTAATTTCAGCAGCATGGAGATCCTTATTCTTCATCTTAAAATGGCATTTTACACAACATTTAACGTGTTCACGTCTTAACAGCCACCAGATCACCTGCATAAAGGGTTAGGACTGGGCTTAGTAGAGAAATTGTCTTAAACTAGAGGTGTTACCTTTCAGATGAAGTCTCGGGCATTTATTTTGACATTATGCTGTAAATTCTACTTTCAGCTGCTCCCTGTTCACGCGAGGTCACCACAGTGGGTAGTGCTGCATGTCTGATTTGGTTGATTTATTTATTTTTTTCGATTGAAGGCCCGTCCTCATGTGACCCCAAAGGAATTTTCATCTCCTGTTAAAGTTTTCCTGTAAACATTTGTGAGTGTTAACCAAAGTCTATCCCCACCATCAACACCGTGACACCACTAACCTGGTGGATGTTTTCAGGCAATAGCTGCACGTTAGTGAAAATGGTCCCAGTAGAAGTAAAACGAGTAAAAGCACATATTGGGAGTAGGATTAGGATTGTCTTCAGTGATGACTTGGACCTCTGCATGTCTTTGGAGCCTTTCCACACATAAAGGCTGTGAGCCACTCAGTGGATTTGAGCCCAGGAGGAAACAGTGCTCACCTCTGCACCACCGTCTCCCTCATTATCGAAGTCTTTCTACCTTAATGGTTCCCAGAAGATGAATCCTGTTGTCCTTGGTGGTAGGGCTGCTCGAATGTTGCAAGAACCACTAATTGCAATTGATTTAGTCAAAATTGAGATCTCGATTATTTAACACAGTTACTTGGGCCTATTAACGTTCCAAACACTGTTCATTTATTGATCTGAACAGTCTCTGACAGGGAATTTCTTTCAACCTAAAAATAAGTTACCTAAAAAGAGAAATGGTTTATCACACAACACAACTGAAAGTGGACTGGACACAAGACCCTCTGTGGGGAACAGAAGGCATCTGTAGGCACCCGCTATGTTTTTATATGCTCTAGACTGTTCTTGTTAAACAAAGGCTCTCTTTTAATCACCTTAAGTTGAGCCGAATTAAACAGGAAGTAAATCTGAGCGTTTGTGGAGGGGCAGAAATGCACCGCTGTAAAGAAAAGAGCTGGATTTATAACCCAAATCAAAATGAGCTGTCGGAGTTTTGTGGGTCAGTGTGCTGTCATACCTCACATTGTTGGGCAGTGTGCTGTGTGCTGATCACCGCCACAGAGGTCTGGGTTTGAGTCCACCCCGGACTGTTTCCTGCGTGTCGTGTCCCCCCCCACTGCTTTGTACTCTCTAAAAAAAAAAAAAAAGTTTGTGGATTAAAGTGTGAGTAATGAATTTTGGATTGCATCGCCTTCCTTTTCTTTTGGAGTTTATTTGAGTCTCAAAAATAAAAACTTGCCTGAAGTCATGCTGACCTTTTACTTGCAGAATCACGGAGACCACCTGCTTCACTCTGAGTCAGAGCAACCCAAAACTGAAATGCCAGCACAGAGTGTGCTTGACAGATTATATTTGTGAAGGACAGATCGGATCAACCTGCGCGGCGTTTTTCACTGATGTCGATTCACTTTCTCCCGGCGTCGCTCCTCTCCAGCTGAGAAGGAATTATCCGACGATCAGGTTTGCTGGCTGAGTTTAGGGCAAACCAATTATCTGCAGCGCTACAGGGTGACAGACACTTTTAATTGTCTTCCATGAGGCAATAAAAGGTGTTTGTCAACTGGCTGGATGTGGACTTTCTAAATCTGTTGTGGCTCTTGGAGTTTAATTAAGCCTGGAGGATAAATCGAGCCATAAAGTCAAGGTGCTCTTTGGAGGAAGGCTCGGTTGTCTGTCAGGAGGTCTGTGGATGTCAGACTGTCTGCAGTTGTTTTTCTTAAACTCAAGAGTCACAGGTTGACTCTGTGTGATCAGATTCAAGTCTGTCATTTCCAGAAAGAGAAATTTCTTCTCCAAAACATGACAGTAATACTCAAAGGGACTTCATATAATATCTAATATTTCAGTCTCAGTAAATTCTCAAATGCAGAAATGATCTAGCAACGATTGGAAGCTACACAGAAAGTGACAAAGTGTTATTCTAATTGGGTCATGTTGTGAACAGAAAAAAACGCATAAATGCCAAACATACTCCTCATGCTGTCTCTGTTCAATGTTCAATGTGGGGACCCAAACCTGGCAGGCGACCAATGCTATGAGGACTATTTTGTTCTGGAGACGTTTACATTTTATATTTTAAATGTTGCAGAAAAAGTGGAAGTTGACATTGATTTACAAGAAGAAGAAAAAGGAATTAGAGGAACGTCTGGAAAAATATAAGGACCACTTTGTGTAGCTTCTCCCATTAACCTTAATATTGGGAACCACTGTCATATGAGAGAGTTGTTCTTGTGACGACAGTGACATAAATTTCACATTTATTACCATTTAATCTTCAGCAGTTCATCTGGAGCCTTGCTTGCAGCTCTGTCGTCGTTAGAAACTCTAGACCACTAGTCTCATTGTTGACACAGGAAGTGGGGTTGTGTTGGCCCACAACTGCAGCTTGTGATCAGCTTGTGCAACTCTCAAATCTGCTCTTGTGATGATATTGCCATAAATTTCATATGTACTAGTCTAAGTGTCTGCAGCCTCTGTGAGACTATCGTTTGACTCGGTGCTCATTTGACCTAAATGCTAACATTAGTGTGTTAGCATGCTCAAAGACACAATATCCTGCAGGGCACCCGAGGCAATGCCCCGAAGCCCAGAAAACAAGAGGAGTCCAGTAAACATGACTACCTAATGGGCCCTTCCACATTGCATGGAGTATATATTCTGGATAAAAGTGGACACATGACTTGAATTTCATTTATAAAAGTTTTATAATTTTGGACTCCATTGGTTAAAACATGTTGGTAAATACTGTATATTACATGTACTACCTGACCTTGCCTCCTGCCATTTGTGCAAAATGCCTGTAAACCTCTTGATGTCAACAATGCAGCAATTTGTTTTCAGCAAGTGTCTTTTGAGTAGTTTGTCGGCGCAGCATTTTAAGTAACGTTTAACAAGTAAAGAGAAAAAGTGACGCTCAAAAGAGCAAGAAGAGACACGAGCAGGATGAGTATACCACCACGACTTTGGACTTTAGCAGTGTTGTCAGTGACTTTGCAGAGCAAGAGGCCCGAAAGATGAAGTTCTGATTGTGGAGTAGTTTCTGTTTGTGTTTTTGTAAATGACTGAAACATCGTTACCGCTTATATGCCGAAAATCTGCACTCGTACTGTCATATGTCTGTGTGACGTATCTAGAAGCTCGTCTACTGGAAATGAGTGTTGAATGAGGAATTCTATAAATGAGTGTGCTTGTTAAAGGGTGACCCATCAGTCAGTCTGTGATGACCTGTGGTTAATGTGCTTCTCTCATTTGTTCCATGATTACAGACATTATTGTCTTTATGTTACTTTAGCCAGGCTGAATATGTTTTGGGTGTGTCGTAGCCTTGTTAAAGAAGATAGTGTAAGCTTAACTACGACCTCTGGCTGTAGTTGTTGTCGATGATGCTGATCAGTCAATCAGAATCAGAATGCTTTATTAATCCCAGAGGAAATTATGTGGTCACTGCTGCTACAGGACAGTAAGACAAAAGCTTGAATGGTGCTATTGATATTATTGATTATTGCTATTTGATAATATTTTTGCACTTGTAGTTGTGTGTGTGACAGAATGTGTTTGCTCCAGTGTGATGTGGTGGTAAAGCGATATCTGGCCCGGGGCCTTTCACAGAGTTGTTACGCCTCTGAACGATCAAATGAATGTCCTCTCACAACCATGACTGACAAGTTGTTACGACATAATAATGTTTTGAAATCAAACGCCCCCTAGTGGTTGAGTTAAGTTCTTCATGCTAGTACAGGCTAGCACAATAGTAGGCTAATTAATGCTACAAATGTTTCACAAAGGGATATATATATACATATATATATATATATATATATATATATATATATATATATTCAGCACATCCTACGTTGGAGCAGCCGTCGTTATGATATCGGCATGAAGTATGGTGTTTTCATGCACACAGGAAGTGATGTTAATTGTGCACAATATCAATTATTTTTTTTAAAGTTTTGCTACAACAAAAAATGGGTGTCTCTCAAATGAATTTATGAACACAGTCAATTTCTTTGTAGTTTATTGCACTTTTTAGCCATATATTTAGTTACTATGGATTTATTATGTACATATTGTTAAAATTTGGGATATAAAGGTTATGTTGATGTATAGCTAGTGGTAATGTTCCAAAAAATGTAACTACAGCATTTAAAAATGTAAAGCTAAACTATAGCGGATTCGTTCTGCAGTAGGTAATCAGGTTAATAAGCATAAATTCTTAACAATTCATGCAATCTCTTCTTCTCTCGTCATTCTGGGGACAATAAATGTATCTGTGCAAAATTTTGTAGAAATCCATCAAACAGTTGCTGAGATGCAGTCTGTAGCAGAGGACGTCCACTGCTGTCCCTACAGGTACGGCAGTAACGCGGTTAAAAAGCATTTCAGCAGTCTGGGATTCTTTTGGTATTTTTTTCAGGATAAAACAGCTTTTTGAACCCATCATTTTGGCAGGCAGTGGAGGATTTGAGAAGGAATCTTGTTCCTTGGCGTCACTGTTGTTTGTCAGTGCTGCTGTTTCTGTGGGGAGACGCGCAAAAATAAAGAAATAAAATAAACAAATAAATCTTGATATCTTTGTGTCAAGTGGAAATACACAAGTTTTCTGTGGAAACCTGTGGGTACCACAAAACCGCAGCTCTCACATGGATATCTGAAGCAGGCGGTGTACATGGAAAACGCAGGACATTCATCAGCCTCTACATGTGTTTGATGGGCTGCAGCAGCTCCCAGTAAGGTGATCCTGCAGATCTGCAGGTGTGTTGTAGCCTGCAGGCCTTCAGGTGAGCACGCAGCTGACATCACGTCTCTCTCCAATGCTGCAGCGTGAAATACCGATGTTTGCACTTCAAACGGGGGCTAGCATTACTCAGCTGAAGCCTCAGATCATGTTCACTCCCAAAATGTAAATCTTAACACCGTCTGACTGCAGGTGTGGATGTTTGAAGGGGCGAGTGTTTGATCGATCCATCTCTTTGATCTCGCACTCATTAGCTCAAGTTATTTTCACGCTGCTTTCACTGCAGGAACATGAGCCCTCACTTCCTGTTGTTTTTTTCCTCCCTTATCACCTCCTCCTTTATCAGGATAGAGGGCAAAGGTTGTGGGTTGGAGCATCACTTTGCTTTGATGACCACTTTATTTTATGTCATTGTAATAAAATACCTGCAAATATAAACACTTCACACGTCGTCAGTCCTGGACATATTTTTCTATATTGATCTCTTTTAATTTTAAGACTGTTGACTTCATCATTGGAAGATCTCATCGCACTTTTCATTGCTGAAAGTTGAGTTAAACTGAACCTGATTCGAAGTGTTTCTGTCTATACAGTGAATGTAATTCAACTCGGTTAAATTCTGTTTTACTTTTATAGCACCAAATCACAAAAACATTTGCCTCAAACTGCTTTAATGAAGATTCAAGGTGGTGTCAGCCATTTGGTTCAGACAGGAGTAACCGCTGATAAATTGTACAGTTGCAAAACATGGATGTAGAAGCCTAACTCGGACTGAGGCTGTGCGACAGTGAATGGAGGTTACACCCATCGTAGGCAAGATGCACCCAGCCAGACTTTGACGATGTGGACGTGCGGCCTCGAGGAAGGTCGAAGAGGCGATGGCTGGATCAGATCAAGGAAGATACGTGACAAGTGAACATCACGCTGGGAGGTGCTCTGGATCGGGACAGATGAAGATGGGCGTGGAAGCACATGGCCCCTACAAGAAGAAGAGAAGAGCACTCCCCACAAAACAAAAGAAGTGTTGTGTTGGTTTCTGATATGTTCTCTTTTGTTTGTTTTCTTGTTATAAATCCATCACAGCCAGTGGCTTGCAGCAGTGTGGCCTATATGGATAGTTTCCTCATTCCTCCTTTATGATTGCTTTATTTTTTTTTAATAGCTCACCCATCAGAGAGCTAATCTCAACAGCTAATTGGAGTCCCTGAACTGGACCTCTGGGCTGTGTTCTTTTGGTGTGTTTTTAATGCTGTTATCAGAAGAATGATACGGCTGCTGTATGCTTGTTTGTAGTGAGACCGTCCAAAAAGTTTAACCTCCTGTTTCAGTGAGTGAAACTTTAGGATTTTATTGTTAATGAGCTCTAATTAGCGGCTGTCCGTGTCTGTGTGATGCACCCGTACAGTCTCCACCCTCTCGTCACTTCACCAACTCAACTGATGCGTGAGGTCGCCCTCAAACAGTTTTTCAGGGTTCCTGGCAGGTACGTTGTTCAGCACCGTGAAGAACATAGATTCAAGCTGCCTCAGTGTCTTCTGTCTCGTCCTGTGAGACCTGACTGACTCCATGATATCAAGCCTTTGTAGGGTTTCAGACCATCTGCTGTTCTTCTGGTGGATGAAGGTGGTTTCTAATGACTCTGGTTGGATGTTTTGGCCTTGTTGTTCTGCTCCAGGTTTAATTTCGGATGATCAGATGCCTCCTTGATGGAGCTGCCGATAAATGAGACTAAATATGTAAAATTCCTGAAAGAACTACAGGCTGAAGCGCCCACAGCGTCTCTTAACTAAACGTCTGACTCACACAACCTGCTAACACGTTTTGATCTTTTTTGATGTTTGGGCGTCAAACCAAAGGAACAATTAAGACTTGATGACAGCCTCCTCCGCCCTGGCTGAAAAAATGAAAATGATTTCTCAGTGACATTGGCTTAATGTGTGGGCTGCCAGTTATGTGAGGTGATATAGCATGCGTCAATGGTTTGGTAGATTAGGCGTGAATGGCAGGTTTATGAAGCCAGTGGGACTGCAGGGGCCTCATTTTTCAGATTTAGAGCAGCTCGGCCTGCCCACTGCTCTCTTACAGCAAAATCTGCTTCTCCTTGTCAGATTCATCTCTGATTGTAGAAAAAAGGGCTCACACAAAAAGATTAAAATACAAAGGTTGGGATTTAGCTTTGGTTTGAACATCAAGGTGTTCCCAAGCTGTGAGGAGCCACAATCACTTTCTGTTTCAGAGACAGTGTAGTCATTTGTCCCAAACAGATGGCCCAAACAGTCATCACACAATATACCAACAATGCACTGTGGGAAAAAATGGCTAAAATGTGACTTAAATAAAGACGATAAAAGAAGAAGAGGGCATAATGAGATCGTGCCCGTCGCGTGGATTGCTTCGTGTGCTGCCAATACGTCATGGAATGGCCACATCCTTATTGTTACAGTGCAGGTATCATTTTCCTGAATGACACTCTAGGTGTCGCCACTTAGACTGTGGTGAAAAGAGGGTTTTTCCTTCCCACTGTCGCCGTGTGTGTGCTCAGAGAGGGCTGTGTGATTGTTGGGGTTTCCCTGTATTATCGTAGAGTCTTTACCTTACAATGTAAAGCGCCTTGAGGCAACTGTTGTTGTGATTCGGCACCAAGTAAATCATTATGAAGAATTTTACTACTCAGTAAAATTTTGTGCAAATTTTTACTGACAGTTCAGAATTAGGAAGCTGCGAGACTAAAGTCGTCCTTGTGCGTGAGGCCGTTTATTAGCTGCTGACGCTTGACTGCTCCTCACACTGTGGAGGGAGAGCATCACGAGCGTTCCATCGAATATCTGCAGAAACTAAAATAGCACGTTTGATGGTCCATGAAAATGAGCTAAATTGGACCAATTATGGATGTTTCAGCACCTCCAAATTTTATATTCAAACCTATTGAGGCTTGATTTAAATACACCCGACAGATGAGTTAGAGAGCTGGCCGGCTTCTACCCTGCTGGAGAAGCACGAGGACCCTGGAAGTGTTTGATTAATGGATTCTTGAACTGTGAAGTTTTCATTCTGGGCAGATAGAACCGCGTGGAGGAGGAGATGATGTTTTATCATCTGACGAGCTGATGTGATGCTCTGTTTATTCTCAGGCCTCCAAATCCCCGGAGGAAGTTTACAGCTCTGAATATTTACTGCAGAAAGCAGCCGTGGCTGCTTTATTCACATGTTGTTCTTCGTGTGTGAGAATTTCTCTTCTGTTTGCCTTTTACTGGTGGATGCAGTCGATATTCTGATAGCAGCCTCTGTAGCTTCGGGCTTTGGAAAGCAACACCAGTGATTTTTGCTTTATTTAACCTGCCAGCGATGCCAGATTGGGCTTTTTCTGCCCAGATGGGTCAGCTACTGTAAAACTGTTACGGCCAGATTTCTGGAATTTGCGTCAAAAATAAGTCGGTAAAATGTGAACACACTGATTTTTTTTTTGCTCTTTTTGTTTCAGTGTGACACTCATCCGAAAGGAACTCCTGTCAAATAAGAGAAAATATGCAGTTTTTATAGCAGAACTTGTTTGATAGTTGTCATCTCTCTAAGCTTTCTTCTGCACTTCACTGATGGCACACAGGAGAGAAAATAAAGCTCTCCTATTTTGAACGTTATCAGCCCACTGAATGGTTGCCAGTTATTACTTGTCCCATGGTGGGCTTGGGCAATATATGTTTTCATACATTTAAACTATCAAAATATTTTATGGTAGTGTTTGTTTACCAAAAAAATAAGGCTGACCTGCTGGTGACAGAAGTTATTTTAGCTATGGATGAGAGGGATTAGCTAACCTTCAGCGGTCAACACCAGAAATGCTAGTTTAGTAAATCAGTTACTAATGTCATCTCCAACAGCATTTAATGTATCCAATAATGGAAGCCGTGACCAAGTAAGGTGGATTATACGATGGATGACTTTAATAAAATCAGTGTTTTGATAAAGAAAATGATCAGTTGTTCACTGTGTAAGCTGTGTCTGACATTAACCTACAGAGAAGGAAGGCTGTTGGTGCTAGCATTGCTAACATTACTGTTAGACTGACTGTTTAGTCTAAAGTTTAATTTAGGTTTAATTGATTATGAAATTAGGAATGGATAAGCAGTTATAAAGCCTCAAACAGAGTGTTTTTGTCAGTGTGATGAGCTTCATGACTGATTGAAGTCATTAGTAAATGAGCATGTCCTACTTAATCCTCCTTTCCTGATTCTTGGAGTGACCATCCATCCATTTTCTTGAGCTTATCCAATTCAGAGCTGCGGTAGGGCTGAAGCCTATCCCAGCTGTCATAGAGAGAGCGGCGGGGTATGTCCTGGACAGGTTGTCGGTCTGTCGCTGGGCTAATGCAGAGAGACAACCATTCAGATTCAGATTCACACCTACAGCCAATTTACAATCACCAGTTAACATGACATCCATGTCTTTGGACTTTTGGAGATAACCCTGAGCAACTGGAGAGAACACAGAAATACACATAATACTCCCAAACCATTTACTATCTGCACTTTGTTTAATATCACTTGTCACCATCTTTAAGAGCTCACTAAGCGCAGCTACATTTTTCAGTCTACACATAAACATGGACGTAGCTGCTGAATCTGTTCCTTAAAGCTTTTTAATGACCAACAGGAAGACTTCTAGTTGTAAAGAAGTCTACAGAAAGTTTGCCCTCAGCTTTCTTTATGAGTTTAATGTCTTACTGAATTCAACATCATGTTCATTTAGTAACTGATGGTCTTTAATAGGTCAGAAAGGAGCGTTATCTTGGTTACGCTCATTGGCTGACGACTTAGCAATCACAACTTGGTAGCCAATGAGCAATCAGTGTTCCTCAGTTTCTCAGTCAGAGCCACTCCTTGCTCATCAGGTCCAATTCCAAAACACCAACATGGTGACAGCAAAAATAGTCATTGAAACGATGGTACATCCATCTTTAGACGTCCCAATATTGTCACTTTCAGTACCGTAAAAACACAGATGTTCCTCTTTGTATTGATGGTGCCATAAATCCATAATAAAACCCAGCAATGATTGGCAGTAGGTCCTCATCTACAACCTACTTTGGAGGTTAATATTGCTTCATTTAACTGAGTTAGTAACAAAATCCCAAGCAGTTTGGTGAGATTTCATTTGAACTTTGGCTGCAGAGCTGCAGAAATGGTGAAACTTTTCTGTGGGTTTGTCACAATATTCAGCATCCTGCATGTTATGTATAAATTATTGATTAAGGAGGTTTAAACGTACATACGGCGTTCTGTGG
Source organism: Tylochromis polylepis (assembly GCA_015107715.1). NCBI lineage: Eukaryota > Metazoa > Chordata > Actinopteri > Cichliformes > Cichlidae > Tylochromis > Tylochromis polylepis. Next base: position 13,864 of record VVHJ01023468.1, read on the forward strand.
GGATTCATTTATTCAGGCGCTCAGCCTCTGTTGACACCACGTCCCTCATTTCAGGCTCAACACTGTGAGAAACACCATGGCAACAGAGGACTCCCGATGCCTCACCAGCCTCATTTTCACAGTGTTGTGTCTTCTTTGTTTTTCAGCCTCCCCACCTCACAAAACCGTGGCTGCACATCCAGATAGCCACATTCTGCCTGCTTTAGCCACGCCGTCTCCACTCCAGTTCTGCACATTTCCTTTTTCTTTTATGGAAAGTCTCTCCTCCCAAATCAAGCTGTGAAAAGGGCTTTCTGTCGCCTAAAGACAAAGACTCCGGCTCTAAACTGTGCTGGAGAAATGGACCAGCATCTTAATGTCAGTTTACCGGGCCTGAAAGAGACCATTTCCAAAGTAGCATTATCTCAACAAAAAACTGAAAACAACAGCTTATTACACATGTCTAGTTGAATAATTAGATTATTTTGTATATGCTGACAGATTTTGGTTTGGCTTCATGCCTTTTTTTCAGGAGAAAATCCCATTAAATTCTGCCAAATAACATTAAAGCCAGACTCTGAATTATTTTTTCAAAGGCGCTTCGATTCTAATTATGGCTCACATTCAGCAGTGGCTTTGTTTTTGGCCAGTTTTAAATGGGATTCTCTCTTCTTCTGTCCTGACACAAAAACATCAGTACGGTCAGGAAATCCATTAGGATTCCTTCAAATGTTCTAATCTGTTAATTTTTCTGTCTGCAACCTACAACGCTGAAGATACGCCTTCAAAAAAAACCTCTAACAACTAATGCTTATCTTAAATTTTCACGTGTTTCTCAAACTAAACCGATCGTATAACAAGCTGATTTAGGATATCCTGTTATAATATAATCCATGAATTAATCCGTTCAATTAGCCCAAAAAAGTCCAGAACAAAACAGCTGGACCTCCGAGAAGTTTTATTGTTTAATTAAGGTTCAATTCAGCAGCAAGTCAAGCCCTTATTTTTCCTCCTAAAAACATTTGTATCTTCAAAAGGATGATCATTAATTCAGGCTCAGAATCAGTGAAGGTTTAATTTAGGTCAGTTATATTGTGTTTTTCTCCCTTAAATCCATTTAACCACAGGCAAAACCAATTAGATTACAGTATATAATGAAATTAAAAACTTGGTTCACCATTTTTACCTTGAAAGAGCCTTAATGGATTATTTCGGCCAAAACATGTTTTAATCCCCTGAAACCTCTTCAACAAGGCCGGAAAAACAACTTCATGCCTTATGAAGCCCATTCAGCATAAAACATTAATGAAGCTGCACATTTGAACAGTTGTACTCTGAAAAAAATGTTCATTTTCCATTAAAAATAAACTTTTACAACTTTAATTTTTTTTATTTCTTCATTTTAAAGATCCTGAAGCCAAGAAGGGAGTAAAACATCCAGATCTTCAAAGGGCTAAATAATTTTAGTTAGTACAAAAAGTTCAAATTATCTCCCTTAACATGACAAATATTACACATTTCATTAATATGTGAAAGTTAATCGAGCAGCCATGTTTTAGTCTTTTTCTGTGCTTCTTTGTCGACGAATCAAATGTACAACTGTGTTTTCTTCACTTTTGCAGCTCCAGAGCTGCGTAACATTACATAACAAAAGGTTTCATTGGTCCACAGGCTGCACTTTGACAACAACGACAACATGTTTTCCACACACAGACTTTCAACTGCAACCCAGCTGGGACTGGGTGATTAACCAAATTATAATTTCAGTCATGAGTTTCCAAGAAAACAGTTATAAAACTGCTATAAAATGATTACTTTTGCGTTTATCTCCTGTGTTTTCCAGCTCTTGTTTTGTGTCGTGTTATAAATCAAACATATTTCCTCTACAAGCTCACACCAGAGCCTTTGGTGAGCAAGATGAATCTAGAGGAGTTTAAAGGTTCAGATACCTGAACCTGTGGAATGACTGTTAATGACCGCCTTTGTCTCCAGCACACTGAGGGTCACGCTGCAGGATGACTTTCAATAGCATGCAATCTAAGCGTTGTTTGGCTGTTGGATAGATCTCTGCATAGGTACTCTGCAGTAGTTGTACTGAGGCACTGAAGTCCACTGTCTGTCTGGAGGCATCCCCTGGCAGGGGCTGCAGGCCAGCAGCCAGCAGTGGTGATGCTTTTGACCTTATGGTCAAAAGCATCACCACTGTGAGGCTGACTCTGTACAGGATAGCCATGCCTCCCCCACCATCTCTGTCTATTTTTATTTACTTTACCAGAGTCACAAAATAATCACGTTAATTAATCACAATTATAGTTTTGTTCTGTGCTTCCATATCATCAATCTTGGTAAAATCAGCAGTTACTGTGGGAGGAATCCAGAGAACCCCCACATTTCCAAACACAAAGACCTCTGCTGACCAGCAACATCTACTCCACCATTATGTCTGACACAGTGATGTGGTTCGAATGAAAGGACTGACTGCTAGTGAATACAAGCAGTCAGTCCTTTCATTCATATTTTTAAAGTTACAAGGTTGCTCAGTAGGTAGCTCCAGCTCCAGCTCGTCTTGTGTTTCCCTATGACTGGACTTGTCAGGTCGCTGATGTCATCCAGCTCTCTCGAGCCTTTCGTCCTGTGGTCACCCAGATCCCATCTCGACATCTTGTGCTTCAGTCCTTGTTTTGGTCTTGAGATGTGCTGTGAGCTGGAGAGACACTTGAACCAGAACCTGTAACAGCTGGAAAACTGGCGCCACTATGAGTTCACCAAGCCTGCAGAGCAGAGCAGGAGCTACCGTTAGCATCTACAGTCCAAGACCAGAGAGTTGTCTTGGCCTGTCCATCCACAGAACGAGAAACTTACTGACTGTAAATACTCTGCTTTTTATTATTGTTGTCAGGTATATATGTGCCCGTATCCACCCTCCCTGACTCAATATCTCCACAATCACAGTTTAAATGTGGGAAACACTGCAGTTGGTAAATAGTCTGTAGGTGAGCTGCGAGCCTGGGAGACTGAACACTGTCTTCATGTCTCATTATTAGCTGGAGGATACAGAGCAGCTTCTTGCTGATGGTGATAAATTCTACAATCCAAAAATCACCCGCGGAGGCCCGTTCATACATTTATTTATTCTGAGGGAATTGATTGGACCAGTATTTCCATGCCAGAGGTGAGTAATAATTCAGTGCAGCTCTAGCTTTTAATTCTGCAGCCCTCGTACATCACTCTCACTGTGGTTTGTTGGTATGCGTGTGCACAGCTATGTGGCCCTTCCTTCATCCTCCTCGGCCTTTGTCACTGCAAGCCTCAGGAGCTCATATTCTCTGCAGGGTTTGTTGTGAAGCCATTAGCCGCTGCAGCGCTCGGGGTTAGCTCCCCCCACCCACACCATTGATCGAAAGAGCCTCCAGCTCCAGCCGGGCATCTCTAAACCCAGAGCAACGTCTGAAGGCTCCTGTTTTCCTCAGAGTCAGGCGCTGCAGAGAGAGGGGGGGAGAGAGATGCATTTCACAGCCCAAAACACACACAGCTCTGGAGCTCTTTGTGCTCCAATTAAAATGCATCAAGTGCAAATCACCTGCTGGTTTACTGTTTGAGCTCGGGGACCAGGGGTCTGGTGTCCTCCGCTGTGCCCGGAATTGGAATTGGGCCTGATTAGTCTCGCATCACCGACTCTTTGGGCAAATCCATTCAGTGAAGCGAGGGGGGGGGGATGGGGGAAGGAGGTACCGTGAGGCTGAAAAAGTGCTTCACATATAAATCTGTCAGGGCTCCGGCTCAGTGTTTGGGGCGTGCATGATTAAGATGATCAGGTCTGATGGAGCTCGAAGGCTGCCTTTTTGTTTTCTTCGGGAGAAACATTAAAATCGTCGTGTTTTTGTGTTTGAGAGTTTTGAACGTGTTTGTCGTTCCTCCTAGAGATCAGGCTTTTCTGTGAAATGTCTGCATAAACACATGTAAATTTAACAACCGCTAAAAACGGCTGAAATTACGGAAAAAATTCTCTCTGTGTCCCCGTCAGGTAGAGGTAAATCCTTTTACTTCCTGTTTGTTATAATAACAGCCTTAAAAAACAAAAAGTCGCTGACAAGGATGTTATTTAATCTGTTCTTAAAATGCAACAAAAATGGCACTTTTAGCTCCATCGTAGCTTTAAATTAAATTAGAGAGTGAAGAAAGAAGACAAAATGTTTTTAAAGAAATGTAAAACTGTAGAAGAGCTCGATCGGGTATTGTGATGTTGGGTCAGTCTATGGTGTTCAGTTCTATGTTGTTCTGTCACTAACCCAGCAGCTGGAAACACGGCATGTATCAATGATTCAGAGGTACAGGCAAACCCCCGCAGTACAGTCGGGTCGGTGCTTTGGTGTTAGGTCAACAAACAGTAACTGTCAAGAAAATCCAGATTACTCATTCTTAATTATGATTACATAAATGAATACATGTAGCATCCTGTAGATAAGCACAAACGCATGCTTCGCTGATGCAACACAGAACAATTACACACCAATAAATGCGTGCACAGTGAATGCAGTTTGGACTCAAATGTACAAATATGTTCGATTGTTGGATTCGTATAAAAGAATTTGTATTTACCTGCAAACTGAGCCAACATGAATGAAGCGCTCAGGTGAAGACGTTTTCACTGGCTGCTTCCTGATTAGAGCACGAGTCTAACACTTACACACCTTCTCTCGCAGTAACAGGAAGCCTCGTAGTAACGCTCCCATCTAACTTCTCCCCTGTGTGTGAGGATGTGCACTCACAGCGAAAGCATCGAGGCCGTAACCAACAGAAGCGTGCGGTAAAGACTCTCACGCTGAGCTAAAATCTAACCAGAGCAAATGAAGTGTGTGAACACATTTTTTATTGATCGTGGCTGTCTTTGCATTGATTGATTTACTAATAAATAACGATGCAGGAAATTGATATTCGTGCATGATGTTTCTCTGCACATATAAAGATGATTGGACACAGAAAATGTTCAGTGTTTTGACACCCAGCATGTTCCTTCACTTTTTTCAAACAAAAACCACCATGTTTTCAAGAACTGTAACCAAAGGAGCTTTTCTTTGCTCTGGATCTGAGGTGTAGCACTTGGACCTGTTTTACTCCGGTGAATTACACACCTCAAAGTCATCACATGAAAGCAAAGTCACGAATAAGGCGCAGTATCTGCAGACTGATCTAACTTGCCTGTAGTTTTTAACAGGGGCGGTAACAGTAGAGCAACATCTCTGATACTAATCTGAGTCATTCAGCCGTATTACTCATGTTTTTATAGCTGCTGCTGAATCTCATTTCATTAATTTGCCAGTTACTTTGTCAGTTAACGCCGTCCGTCATTCAGGTTTCTGTCCTGTGAGCAGCGGCAGGTGCAGCAGCTGCCATGTGCTGTTGAAATGGATGCACCTCTGTTGTGCTTCATGTCTTTGGCAATAGACATGAAGCAGCTGAACTTTAAGAACAGATTGCGAGTCATCAGTGTCGTGTAGTGAGTGGCGATCGAGACTTTAAAATTTATTACGTTCAGAGTTCGTTGTTTGTTGGATGCGAACATTTTAGTTTGTGGCACTGACTCAACAGGAAAGAGTCCGCTTCAGACACCTGCTCACTACTGAACATGCTGCGGTGTGGTTCAGCCTAAAGCAGCGCGAGCTCCGTCAGCTTTGGGAAGGTTAGGATGACGCTGCGTGCGTGACAAAGCCAAAGCTTCAAAAGTGCACATCCTAAAACTACAACCGATCTTCAGGTGATGGCTCAGAGACCTGGCAGACCCAAACGCAGACACTAGACAACAAGGTTCAAAGGCTTTAATTGCCAGTTGAATTAATGCAGAGATTGTGTGTTAATGAGATGCTGGTGGAAGGTGGGCAAGCGCATGTGGAGAACCTGGAGCGCACAAAGAGAGCTGCGATAACACTGATCATCACAGACTAACACCTGAGAGCGGCCCGAGGTGTCCTGAAAAAACCATCTGCAAAGATGACAGATTATAGAGATTATACGGTGCTGGTAGATTGTGAGTGTCGGGTGTGCCGGTAAAGGATGCGACAGGAGCCGTAGAATGGCCACGCCCACAAGATACACAAAGTGTGAAAAAGCGGGGACACGTTTGCATGGGTTCTGTTTTTAGCCTCTAGTTCTGACCTGACTCATTACAATGCTGTATTTTTTTAAAAGTCTTTAATTGTATTGAATTTTATATTCTAGTTCCCAGTTTGGTTTATAGAAAGGTGGATGTAGCCACAGTGACGTCACCCACCTGTCTCTCCATCACCAGCTTGGGATGGGTTTGCTTGTGAAGCTGACTCTAGTAACTCTAGGCTGCTTTAGCACTGCATGGTTTTCTGGAAATGAGAATTGAGGAGGAACCTCCACGCTGAGCTGGATTCGGCTAAATTAAACGCTTCTCCTGTCTGACTCTGATTGATGATGCTGAAAATGTCGGCCGAGGTTGATGAGCCCCCTCGCTCTGTGTGGGGCCGGCTGCTTTCACCAGACTTCTGCCTGTTTGCGGTTCGCGTCTCGCCGCTTGTTTATCACAGTAACTCGGCTTCTTCGCTTGAGGTCTTGGTCTCGCAGCGCTCTGACCGCAGCCAGAGGCTGTTTCTGTCTCCAGCATCTCGCCGCTGAAATCTCTCTTTTGTCTTCCAGAGGAGACAAAGCAATGTCTCGAACTAAGGCGCTCATCACGCCGCTTCTGAATCAACACCAGGGTGAGAAATTTTCTATCTCCGCTGCGCCGTTAACGTGTCAGCTGTGAGATTTATGTGATTGGTTGGGTTAGGTGAGGATGGGGTTAGACACTGCGAGGCAGAAAGGAAGACAGATCCTGACAGACGGTTAAGGAGGAGAAATAAAACAAAGGATAAAACCAACATGAGAGCTTGAAATTGAAAATGCAAATGCGAGGCGAAGCAGAAAACCAAGACGGCCCTCTGTTTGCTTTGTGACAGCGGCTTTAAACAATCCAGTTTAATAATTAAGGTTTCTAAATGTATCGTTGCTGCTGTCGTGAGGTTCAGCGACTCTTTGTTCGCTCCTCGGGAAGCAGTGGGAGATTGTGACAGATTTTGGGTCAGTGGCGAGGTCGTGGCGAGCTGACAGCAGCGTCCACGAGGTTCATAAACAGTCCTAACATGCAGGGAGGCCGTAAACAGTCTGTGAGAACGGCCGGGAGGAGGACAAAGGGGCCTCTCAGGCTCTGCTCGGTGCTGCCTGCAGATGCTCTGAAGAGGTTTCCACAGTGAAAGCAGCACTTTTATTACAGGAAAATCGCACAGACACAGCAGAACTGGACACCACCAGCAGAGCTCAAATGTCTCGCTCACAGAAACGCAATAATTAACACGCAAATACAAACTAAACCGTAATCCATAAGACTTTTTTATCAGGCCGTTTTTATACAGTTTGAACTCTGTAAGATTGTTTCTTGCACATCTGGTTGCGATGTGGCAAACAAAGGGAAAACATCACTGGATCAGAAGATGATGTTGGTTTATTTATCACGATCGAGAGTTTGTCTCATAAATGAGACTCTTCAGTCGTACATCGTCCTGCTGTCCCCCTGTGTGGGCTCCAAGGGGGTTAACCTTCAGCCATTAAGGTAGCGCTGTCCACCCTCCATGATGCAGACAGTGTGGCCCAAGTGCTAAAAATAACACAACCAGCACTCATCAGTGCTGGTGAGACAGAAACACTCACCAGGGAGTTTAGATTATACCAGCGAGAGCCCCGTTCAATTTATAATGTTTTTCCTCATCGTTCTCAGTCAGTGTGTTCTTATCTGTGTGAAATGACTCACCTGTCTCGCCTCCACTCTTTCTTACACACCTGGTGAAACAAAAAGTTAAGGAGGACATAAACGAGCCTCTCTGCAAATGTGGAGTGAAACGAACCTCTCATTTAAAATGAAACCAGTCTGTCTCATTTTGACATCAGGGCTCAGTGAAGCAGATCCACACATGCAGTTCAAAGAGGGCAGAGATGCATGAAGCTGTGGTCGACTCACAAGTGTGTGTTGATATGCAGAGATCCCAACATTAAACTGCACCGAGGTGAAGTAAATATGAATCTAATTTAATGATAATATTGAATTTGACTCATTAATGGAAAAAAAAAGCAAACACAAAATTGCCTTTGTTGAGGTAGCACCATCACTGTGACCGCGATCGATCCCCGAGTTCATCATCCATCGATAGAAGCATATTAAGAGAAATTGTGTGATGTCAGATCCAATCAGACTCTGTTAGTGTCTCTCATTTTTGTTGTGTTTTACACAACAGTTACAAGCATTGATGTGTCTTATTAGGCTATTACCTCTTTCAGTGTTTCTACACATAAAAAAGGTTGAAGAACCCTCAGAGAGGATGAGAACGCATTAAAGAACCAGGTAAACATCATGACCTGCAGGTTTATCCTTTGAGCCGATGTATGTATCATGTATGCATCATGTATGCAGAAGAAGGCACTGCTTCTACCCAGCTGCTCCCTTATTTCCCAAAGGGTCACCACTGTGGATGAAACTGCATGTTTGATTTAGGACTGATCACTTTGCCCCCTGAGGCTGGGTTTGTGTCTGCTCTCACTCTTGAACCAGCGATCCGTCACATGTGAGGCAGATGTTCTAACGGCTGCATGCCAGAACACATCTGTATGGACACTAATTAAGGCCTGGGGAAAAAAAAAGCTTAATAATAATAATAATAATCCTCTCTTCTGTTGGTGCCACTGCAGAAATACTGAGTCCTGTTACAGAGAGTGGGCAGAGCTACATTTAACTGAAGCGTGCTGAAACCCCCCCTGCAGTCATTAATGTCTTTGAGGACCACCCTGACACCCTCGCTCTGTGTTTCTTTTCACGAGATAAATGACATAAATGAGACCAAAAATCTGCCTTCTCACATTAGTCTGAATGTCAGATCCTCTGCAGGTAAGTACAGATGGGAAAGAATAGAAAGACTTCATAAGACATCGGCTGGGTAGACAGAAGAAGAAAATATATAAAACACTTTGCTGCAGATTGGAAAGTATAATATTTTTCTGAGAGCTGTGAGTAAGGCTGAATTGGTTTGAGACAAAGTGGCTCTTTACATCCTTCCTGCCATAAAAAGCCACAGTCTAAGAAAAAACCCACCAACGTACAGTAAGCTGAGCTCGCTGCAGTGTTAATTCACCGGCCGACATCGTATTGAGACAAATTACGCTGTATGAAGTTATAGGGCGGTAATTATGCAAATTACACAGCAGTTTGCGGGGGTGGAGGAAGTTGAAGAGGCTGACACATGAGCTAATTCATAGCCGGCAGCGAGGTGACGAGGAGGATGATGGTGACTGCGAGGAAGCAGGTTGCTTCGAGGGTTTGGATGCAGCTGCAACACCGGGATGGAAACATCTGGTGGAGGAGGTGAGACAGCTGCAGGAAAGCAGTGAAAGAGAAACGGAGAAATCACCAAAGGATTGAAATTTAAAGGGATAATGAGGAATACGTTTCTTTAACTCAACAATTCTCATGCGCAGAGAAAAACTGGCCCTGACTAAATCCTGCTAACGAGAATAATAAAGCACTTGAAACCTCGTAAACCTGTCGTGGTACCAGGTTCTGGTTCTGAGTTGTTCCTCATTTGTTTGTGGTTCTTGAGTTTCCCATCATGCCCTTCTCCGTCTCCTGTCTTTTCTTTGTGTGAGCTCTTCCTCTTTACTTTAATATCATATGTAATGTGATGTAGAGGAACAGAAACAAGCAGATGATTCATCAAATATAACTGTATAAAAATGCATTTTGGGTAAACTTTCAAGGGTCATATCTCCATGTGGGATAGGGTGCTGCTCAAAACTAATTTACAGCATGTGAAAAGTCGCCTTTTTGCCCACATTGTGATACTTAGCTCATATCACTAAGCTGTGATCTGTCCCATGATACTCATGCTCATTTTGGTTATCAAAAAATCATGCTGAATTTATCCATCCATCCATCCATCCATCCATCCATCCATCCATCTTCTTCCGCTTATCCGGGGCCGGGTCGCGGGGGCAGCAGCCTAAGCAGAGAAGCCCAGACCTCCCTCTCCCCAGCCACCTGCTCCAGCTTGTCCAGGGGAACACCGAGGCGTTCCCAGGCCAGCCGAGAGATATAATCTCTCCAGTGTGTCCTGGGTCTGCCCCGGGGCCTCCTCCTGGTGGGACATGCCCGAATAACCTCCCCCAGGAGGCGCCCAGGAGGCATCCTGGTCAGATGCCCGAACCACCTCAACTGGCTCCTTTCGATGTGGAGGAGCAGCGGCTCTACTCTGAGCCCCTCCCGGATGGCTGAACTTCTCACCCTATCTCTAAGGGAGACGCCAGCCACCCTTCAGAGGAAGCCCATTTCTGCCGCTTGTATCCGCGATCTCGTTCTTTCGGTCACTACCCACAGCTCGTGACCATAGGTGAGGGTG
>VVHJ01023471.1:1523-21104 GCA_015107715.1 Tylochromis polylepis
ACTGTTTTTATGGAGATTGTTTTATATACATGTCATATTTTTATATCTTCCTGCAAAAGGAAAATGGAACTTATGCAGGGATATTTTCATTACAACTGAATATTTCAGGGTTTTATTTTTTTATATATTTATTTATTGGGACCATTTGAGGGCAAATGTAGTGCTCTAGCACCCCATAAATGCAGTTCTCTTCCATATTTTGAACCGATTTCTGCAAAATTAAAAGCACCCCTACAGGAAAGAGCCCCTCCCTCCCACAGTTGCTGACCACGTAATGTACATGTTGTATTACTGGCTGCAAAGGTATATGATATTTTTGCTGAGAGACATTAATATTTAATGAATGAATCAGATCAATAACTGTGTCCTGAGCATTTGAGGCTTTATTGTGTCTGTTATTTGATTATGCTGCAGCAGAATTATGATAGATACACAGTACAGTGAACACAAAGACTGTGCATTCAGAGTGAGCTGTTTCAGTGTAAGCTAGTGTTGTGTAATGAAATCACATCTCATCATGAACTGCCAGGATAGATATGTACACAAAGGCACAGTGTGTGAGTAAGACTACGCTGCTTTCACCTTTATTCAAGTGCCCCTCTTGTTCTGTGATGAGTGGGTTTTTTTTTCTATATCTTGTTAAATAAAAAATAAACACACACACAAACAGATTTGTTGTAGTCCCCTTAATCGGCTGGAGTACTGAAAGGTTGATGTTGTTGTGTTTTGTTGTTGTCCTCTGTTATTTTGTGCAAAACCAACATTGGCACTGAAATCCTCAGTGTTCAGTTCACACAGCATGATTCTGTCTATCAGCCGAATGAGAAGAATACCACAATCCTGCACCGAGTCTCAAAATTTATGCAGTAATAAACAGAAAACAACTAGTGTGGTATTATCTAACTGGTCCATTGATCAGTGTCTTGGAAAGCGCCTTGTCAGCACTCTGATGGGACGCTATGACAACAGCTAGAGTTTCCTCTGATGGTATAAAAAGAATGAGCTGGTGGTATAAGATGTTTCTAGCCTTTGAGCTGTAATAGAAGCCTGAAGGCCAAATGACGTTCCGCATCATGCCTCAGCCTGTAGCTCCAAATCACAGTGCAAAGCTGGGAGGTTGAATGTCAGAGTGGCTTTAATATTTTCTCCATGTGGTTACAGTTGCAGTGGTACGACAGGCTGTCATACGTGAATGAAAAGTTGCTCTGATTTCAGACGTTATGCTTCCTGTGGCATGTGCTGGGGACTGGCTGCCCTGCTGCCGACACAGGCGAATCCTTGTGGGCGTCAGTTCACAGCAAATCGATGAGAGGACCTGAAAGAGAACACCTCTGCTGGGGGGGGGAAATGGACTGCATTGATCAGAAAGACACCTAAAGTCTTCTACAGATTCAGAGAGAGATTTGTATGTGTGTTCATCTCTTTAATAATATTCCAATGAGCAACAGCTTTAAGTTCACTCTTTGACACCTGAAATATTCATGCTTCTCACCCTGTTTTTTTGTCTACTCTCTTCCCTCTCCCTCCTCTTCCATCCGGTCTCCCTGCCTGACTCCTATCCCTTCCTTCCTCTCCTTTCTTCATCCCTCCTCCTCTAACTCCTCTCCTGTGTATCTCTGTGTCCTCCCCTGCCCCAGACCTGCACCCATAGGATATCATCTAACTTGGCAGTGTGTCCTTGCCCCATACAGTGGCAAAGGCATGCTGCTGTCCCTGCCTTTGTACACAATATCTTTGTCCTGAAACAGCTACACACCCTGTTCCCTGTGTATGACTATATAATTTTCTCGCAGAAGTCAGATTGTATTATAATGTACCCAAGGGATGCATTGCCTGCTTCGCTTAAGATGAATCGCTTGTGTGCCCCACCAGTCCTACCTTTTAACCCTTTTTCTGGCTCTACTACAGCAGTTCTCTGTGCGGTATTGTGTAGAGCTAAAACAGCCCGGCAAGTGCAGATATTGCATTGGAGGAGAGCTCTTCTCTGCAGACACTGCAGTGCAGCCTTCCCGCTGCAAATTCTCCCTTCTTCACCTATTTCTGGAGTCGGTGGCTGGCCTGGGAGAAGTTTGTGGAACTTGTCCAGATGCCAATAGCAACACCTAATGTCACCGATATTGCTTAGCTACTGTAAGTTTTCCACTGTTTCTTGTTTTCGTGAAGGCAAACTTTTGTGTATTTAGTATTTAATTGGGAGAAATTTGAATTTTTTGGAAAGGAAAAGGAAAGAAATTCTTTCATTCAGTGTTTTACTCATGTGAAATCCTAACATGTTAATAGCTGTAGCAATCATTAGGAAAATTCTTTAAGCAGGCTCTGAAAACATTAGATAAAAAGACAAATTCACAGAATCATTGTCCCCCACTCTTGTAATTAGTTCAATACAGGATGAGAAATTATGAAAGACTTTTAGGTCCATAATGTTTTGGACAGTGACACAGTTTTTTTGTCATTTTACCTGTCACCACAGTGCATTTTAAATCAGACAATCAAGCTGTGGTTAAAGTGCAGACTTTCAGCTTTAATTTAAGGGGTTTAACAGAAGTAATGTATTAACTGTTGGGGAAATACAGCCACTTTTATACACAGTCCATTGTTTTCAGGGGCTCAAAAGTAATTGGATAAAGTAAGATCATTTTAAATATATGGATACGTTTTAGTACTTGGATAAAAAAAATCTTTTGCAGTCAGTGACTGCCTGAAGTCTAGAACCCATGGACGTCAGCAAAAACTGTTTCCTCCCTCGAGATGTTCAGTTGCTGCTTGTTTGTGAGTCTCTCTGTCTTTAGTTTTGTCTGCAGTAACTCAAAAGCACACTCTGTTGGGTTGAGATCGGGTCACTAACATGAAGAATATCCATCCCATGTCTTTGCCTTGTGAAACTCTTGGGTTGCTTTTGCAGTGTGCTTTGGGTCATTATCTATTTGCACTTTGAAGCATCATCCAATCAGTTTTGCAACATTTGTCTGAATCCGAGCAGAAACCCGTACACATCCACAGAATTCATCCTTCTGTTTCTATCAGCAGTCACACCATCATTGAACACCAGCAGCAATAACATTGCCTCTACCATGTTTGAGAGATAATGTGGTACACTCCAGCTCATGAGCTGTCACTCTCCTTCGCTATACTTTTCTCTTCCCATCACTCTGGTTCAACTTCATCTTGGTTTCTTTTGTTGAAGCTGAAATGCATAATGGCTCTTCAGCATGTCATTGGTGGCTTATTATTTTCAACCTATTGCAGTTTCTCTGTATCTCATTTAAGTATATCATTTTCTTAGATAAATTAGGTTTATTATTCCACAACCGACCACAACACTTAGACCAGCATGGGCATATAAATTAAATTACTAGCAAAAAATGACCAGATATACATTTCTTTTAAATCTGGAGTGCTTTTAACCTGTGCACAGTATTTGTTCTGCATCCAGGCTGCTGGGGGCTTCCCATGATGCATTAAACATTTCTCCTTCTCTCAACTCTTTTCACTCTCCATGTGTTTATACACCTCTCTGCAATTAATTATGAGTTATTATTAATCTCTGGCGTTCTTCCACAGCGTGTCTTTATCTTGTCTTCCTCTCCTCACCCCCAACCAGTCGCAGTACACGGCTGCCCCTCCGTGAGCCTGGTTCTGCCGGAGGATCCTTCCTGTTAAAAGGGAGTTTTTCCTTCCCACCTTCGCCAAAGCGCTTGCTCATAGGGGGCTGATTGTTAGTGTTGTTAGTATTAGTGATTGTTGGGTTTTTACCTTACAATATTAAGCGTCTTGAGGCAACTGTTGTTGTGATTTGATGCTATATAAATAAAACTGAATTGAATACTGCTGAGTGCTGTTAATAGTCTGATAATAGTGGTCTTTGTGTAGTTCCCTCACTTTCATGTCACCTACAAGATCTGATCCTTGCTGTAATGTGCTAACACTGGAGACACTGGAGTCAGCTGTACAGAGGGTACAGTGAATATCATTGCCCTGGAATAGTTAAATGAACATGAAAAAAGGAAAGTACAACTACCCCAAACTATAAATTAGACTATGATGAAGCACTTGATTAACAGTTACTGGTTTCTAGCACTATCTTTTACTGGTTAAAAATCAGTGCAGTGGATAGGCACCCAAAAGTTTGAGATACACTGGAGTAAAAACCATTTTACTGTAAAGTGGCTAAATTTACGGATATTGTAGCACACTCCATCACAAACAAACAAACAAACAAAAACTGAATGGTTGCTACACATGTAGCAATTTAACCACTGTTGAAAGCGCTTTTGTACTGTACAGTACTGACAAATCTGTGCGTCAATGCGCCACTAGAGGGAGTTGATTATACCAAACAAAAGAGACGCTAACAGAGGCCTGCGGAGTATTTACCGATTTACTGTTGCGCAGCCGAACGGTTATGGCAGAGTAACCTTTTACTATATTTATAAGCATGCAAGGATTTTGACCCTTTGGTGTCGTGCAGCTCTGTATCCACCCAATAAAAATCAAACTGAGAATACTAACACAACAATAGATAAGATAACCAATTAAAGTTAAAATAGATACTGTGAACCGAATGGATATAGTCGGACATAGCGCAAGAGCTGGCTGTAGATGCAGAATTATAAAACCAAGTTACAAATCTTGGCTTTTACGCGAGTCCGTGAACGCAGCATCAGCTCCAGTCTGGTGGTGGGACGGGCTTGAAGCGGAAGGTCAACACAATCATGGCGTGGAGAAGATACGCGACGAAATGGGCCAAAACAGAGTTCGTGAGATCCCAGAACACCACTCCACGAAGCTCCAGGTGAGCAAACACAAGGTCGCTGTGGTCGCAGCGTCTGTCTGCACAGGCGTAACACTGACAGGATGTGTGTGTTTACTTCTCCACCAGCCGCAGCCCGTGCTTACCTAACCGTTCCAACTGTCATTGCAGGGAGATCCACAGAGCTGAAGACAGCTTCATGTTTCATTTACTTACAGCCGTAACCTGCATTACCGAAACGAATACGGGTTACTGTAGTCTTTGTGTTACTGTAAACGGCATGTCGTGCTTTTATTTTTGATACTTATAACAATAAGTGGCTATGGAGCCACTGTGAAGCATGCTACACATGTAGATTTATACATTGTGGCTGCTTGAATTATTGTCAGTATTATTAGCTTTTATCACGGATGCATTCATGTTTTGTTTTGTTTTGTTTTTGTAGCTCTGCAACCAGCACTAACTCTAAGTAATTGTAATTTAAATTTTAAAAAAAAAATCAGTTTTCAAAGCAGGACTTTTATGTTTTTCCCCTAAGTTGAACATGGATTTTATACTTTTTCTGTATATTTCAACAACTGCCTCCTTCTTCTGGCAGTCTTAACCCCTACAACCAGCAGAGGTGTGGATTTCGTCGGGAGGCCAAAAGGCCGGACACAAAGAAAAAATATGCCACGCAGGAAACAAACACCTCAGCCACTGAGGCTGGCACCCCGGTGCCCCAGCCTCGTCCTAAAGTCCCCAGGCCGACACTTTTCACACCACTGATGTTCACAGTAGGGGTAGGTCCCCCCCAGTTTTCTACTGCTGATGTGTAGTGATGAAATGGATGCATGTTATGGTGATGTTTGCGACAGTAGGGTGCTGCTGGCTGTTGTCTGACTCCATTTCAGTTTACAGGCTGCTCCTTTGGTGCGGCAGCCATTCTCCAATATGAGAGCCTAAAGTCAAGACTTCAGACTGCAAAAGATGAAGAGAAGTCAGAAAAAGGCATGCAGGTGAGCATTTGATGATCCACATTATTGCACATGTCCTCTACTTGCATCTTGCATTACTGGTTTGATTTACAAGCTGCCCATGTAAACCTTCCATATGTTCCCAGGGCACCCAGGACATGGCATACTGGCACGACTGGTGGAACCAGCTGTCCAGCTTCCAGCGACAGCTCATCCTCCTGATGTCCATGGTAGATGACTTCTGGAGCAGCCTCACGGAGGGACAGAAGACTGTCACTGGTATTATTTTACACGGTCAGCATCTTTGCAGTGTTTTTTTTATTTATCACCCTGCATTTCTTCATAGTCGGCACCTTTCCTAGGTATTATCGCACTAAATGCCGCAGTCCTCTGCTGTTGGCGGATCCCTTCAATGCAGAGAAGTATGCTTAAGTACTTCACGTCCAACCCAGCCTCCAGTGAGTTCACCTGTGCTACACGATCATGTCCTCTTTGTGTTTGCAGTATGTGCATTTTTTTTTCCTCTCCTCTTCCTCTTCCAGAAACACGCTGCCTTCCCATGGCTCTGTCCTCCTTCAGTCACTACTCCATCATCCACATGGTGGCCAACATGTATGTCCTATGGATATTCTCCTCAGGGATCGTCTCTCTTTTGGGGAAAGAGCAGTTTCTTGCAGTCTACCTTTCCGCTGGTGAGTCAAATAAAGCACACAACTGGAGTCTGATAACATTTATTAAATCTAAACACAATATCTGAATATTTTTAACATTAGTGTTTAATCCAGTGTGGATAGTTTAATTATCTCTTTTGCTTCATGTTTGACTGAAACTTGCTGTTATTCCATCCATCATTTATTATAGCACCTAAAACAAAAACTATATTTTTTAAAAGCCTTATTTTAATGTTGGCACACTCAAACTTTTAGGGCCTTTCAGTTTTATGAATGGCTGATAATTGAGAATATGGGTAACAGGAAGTCAGAAAGGGTACCAAATGTTTGATTGATTTTCAGCTGTATGTGTTTTCAGGTGTGATCTCCACTATGGTCAGTTACACATGTAAAGCAGCCACCGGGCGTCTCTATCCATCATTAGGGGCGGTAAGATATTTGCTAAAATCAATTTTAAAGCAGAAGTCAAATGAAGGACAGCTGTGATTGTAACGGTGTTTGATCCACAGTCAGGCGCCGTCATGGCAGTGCTCGCTGCTGTCTGCTCTAAGTTGCCAGAGGCCAAGCTTGGCATAATCTTCCTTCCCATGGTCACTCTCACAGCAGGAAATGTAAGTGCTGCACAGTTCACATTTCCTCCATACACTAACTGGACACTCTATTAAGTACACCATACAAGTGCCGGATTGGAACACATTTTGCCTTCAGAAATGCCTCAATTTTTCGTGGCACAGATTCAACAAAGGTGACTGTGAAAAGCCAGTTTACTACAGTGAGAAACTAGTTTGAGATGATCTGAGCTTTCTGACATGGTGTGTTATCCTGCTGAAAGCAGCCATCAGAAGATGGGCACACTGTAGTCATAAACATATGAACACGGTCAGCATCAATACTCAGGTAGGTTGTGGTGTTTAAATGATATTTAGTTCGTATCAAGGGGCACAAAGTGTGCCAAGAAAATATCCCCCATACCATTAATCCACCAGCAGTAGCCTGAACTGTTGACATAAGGCAGGATGGATCCACGTTTTTATCTCGTTTATGCCAAATTCCAACTTCTTCCATCTGAATGTTTCAGAAGAAGCTGAGACTCACCAGACCAGGCAATGTTTTTCCAATCTTTGGTTGTCCCGTGGGAATTGTAGCCTCAGTTTCCTGTTCTTAGTTGACAGGAGTGGCACCCACTGTGGGCTTCTGTTGCTGTGGCCCATTTGCTTTAAGGTTGGACATGTGCATTCAGAGATGCTCTTGTTCCTACCTTGGATATAACGAGTGGTTACTTGAGTTACCGTTGTCTTCCGTCCTATTTTTGCTGCAGGAAGAGATGCAAGTGTGCATGGACCAAATGAAAAAGTACGTGTATGAGTGACTGTGGAAATATGCATGTCAGTGCACTGAATGCAGCTTTGCCTTTGTTTATATTTAGGCTCTGACAGCGCTTGTTGCCGTAGATACAGCAGGACTTCTGTTGGGATGGCGGCTGTTTGACCACGCAGCTCACCTTGGCGGAGCCCTCTTTGGAGTGTGAGCCCTCAGATCTTATTTTTACCTTTTTCTCAAAGTCTCTCCATGTTAACAATATGAAATACAGTTGAAGGTTTATGAAACTGCCTTAATCCCAAATCTGATTATTTACTTTTTCCAGAGGGTTTAACTGTTTTCTTAGAGTTACGTAAGCAGACAGATTTTGCCCAGTTTTTTTTTTTTGATATCCCACTCTTATAACATAGCCCAAGTATGGAAATTGTGGTCATGTGACAGCTGCAGATGTAGTCAGAAATACAGCTTAAAGCCCCTGGAACATATCTGAGATAATATCGTTGAACTGTTGTTTTGAAGGCTTTGTGCACTTGAACTCAGTCATAAAAAAGAATGCAGTGGTTCTGCACTGCTTTGATCTGGCTAAATCCTTTAATATGTCTTAATGTGGCCTGATGGGAGTATCCTGTTCTGCTTTCTCCACATTTTACCCTACCCTGCATCTCTTCATACAGGTGGTATGTGGCATATGGTCATAAACTCATCTGGAGGAAGAGGGAGCCCCTTGTGAAGTTGTGGCATGACATTCGTTCACCAGGGAGCAGAGGTTCCAGGCCTGGACGTGGACCAACATCATAAATCCCTGATATTGTTTGTGAAAGAACTGGAACCCATCCCAAAGAATATGCAAGGACACTTTTATCCAATGAAATGGAGTGGACTGTTATTCATAAATAAATCTAGTTTCACATCCAAAGTTAGTAATGAGCATTTGCTGATTTAATGCTTTGCAGTCTTGAAATTTAAAAGCAGGAGAGACATGCTATCTAGCGCTGCAGTCGAGATGTTTACTTTGTAGACTTTTAAGCATCTGTTATGCTACAGGTCATCTGTAACTCTCCTACCTCATTTAGCCATTTTCCACCAATGCTTTGCCAAATCTCAAACTGGTTCTACACATTTACACCAACAAAGAATGGTGCCACCACAAAAATCAGTCTCCCAACACTTGGATTCACTGATTTCAGAAGCAATGGGAGGACATTACTGCAAGAAATTTACCACTAATTTCCAAATGTAGCATTCGGATTCGGCCCTGTGTGACACTAACATCTGATATAGTATGCAAACTTTCAGTGCTAAAACTTGCCAAAATATGGCCTTGTACCAGCACCAGACTCGGCACGCTGCTGGTGGATAATAGGTGTTAATAATCCAAAGACATAAAACCTTAATGGACGTGTTTTTTGTTTTTTTTTTGTTCATGTTGTTCTGGAGAACTGCATTAGCCTCTGGACAGAAAAAAGAAATTAGAAACCAAAGAATTTTATTGGCTGATCCTTTTACTCTATTACCACTCTCATTCAAACTATTAGCTTTACATTGAGAGAAAATAAAGGAGGGATTCATTTCAATTAAAATAAGCATATTCAATGATTTTAGATAAATGGGCACTCCTACTTTTACCTACCAATGTAAATAATCCATTGCCCTCTATTACAGTAAAAAGTGGCCAAGTCACTTTTTTTTTTTAAACCCCTACAGTTTGACTAATTTGGTTAGAAACACTTTCCTCACAGCAGGGTAATATGTTTAAAATTAAAGCTGCGACGAAACTCTTCATGACAATATAAGTTTTATTGGAAGCCTTTGATCTATAGTTGGCGTATATGAGAATTTGGAACAAAGATACCACATACTCGTGGTGCCAAAACACATTCGGTTAATTCTTCAGACGCCGACATCTCCAGATTACTACCTGAACTCATACAGTGGGGGGGAAATATTGATTATTTCACGCCTGCTGGATTTCTGGTTGATATCCTGTCTCTCTCTCGCCATTAAAATACAACTGCCATAGAAAATTAGAAACAGTTTATTTCTTTGTGAGTGAGCAAATTTACAAATTCAGCAGGGAATCTATCATTTTCGCCAATATAATAATCATTTCAAGCCCTGAGAAAACATTTTATTTATCAAATCACATTCCTGTCCTGGACATAAAGAGTCATTGTTAAATGCTTTTCACAATTTCTTTTTATTCAGATATGTTGGTGGAAAGTTTTTGGGGGGTTAAATACAACTACAGCATACCTACATCTTATGACAGTCTAAATCTGTTACGAATAAAGCAAGTTAAGTTGTCAAAATAGGTCAAAGACTGACACTTTTTTGGCTTCAAGGTAACTGCACAAGAATCTACTGAGAGCTATATATGCTGTGCTCTAAGGCAGTTGCTGGTAAACAATACAGATTATCTTATCAAATATGGATGCCTCATCAGACAAGGGCATGTGCAGCAAATTCTTCTAACAATCCTCGCTGTCCAAAATCAGGAGTCCATCACTGTCACGCTGAGAATGAGAAAACTGCTCAGAATCCTAAAAACACAAGAGAAGACTAAAAACCAAAGAAGTACAATAGGATTAAAGTTTTCATTTTTCAGTTTCCAGGCACAGTTCACACAAACAAAAGAGTGTTAGATAATTCAAACTTATCCGCCGCCCTGTCACGTGATGTTAATCAAACACCGACTTACCAGGATGCTAAAACTTGTCTTCTTTTTATCCAAAGCAATCAGTAATGCAGCACTTCCTCAGCCCCTGTTTTTGTGGTTTGCATAACTGGGGAAGCCAAACTGGGAGACCATCAGGTTGGAGAAGGAAAGAGGCATGAAGCCATAGATCTGTGTCAACCTGTTCAGGCAGTAGGACCTCTGGAGAAGGTGTTCGGGACGATGCCACATCCCCTGGTATCCACTGCTGGCCTCTTTTTCCAGGTTGCGGAGGTCTACGGGTTTGATAAAGACCCCAGAGGGTCTGTTTGTTTTGCTTAACTTTGAGTGTTTTCTTAAATACAGAGCTACAGCGAAGTTCATGGCGATATCGTCACAGTTCTGCGTTTCATCCACTAAAGCATGTACTGCTTGAGGCTGGTCCTGAAAGAGCTGCAAGTAGCGGCGGTGGAAAAAGGCAGCACCAATTAACACCATGGAGTATCTGAAGGGAACACAGGGAGATGGAAGTTTGAAAAACAAAGTGCACTCAATCAGAGGCCTGTACTATGAAGCAGGATTAGTGGCGCAGCAATGCGACTTCAGGGTTAACTCTGCATTACGAAGGTGATTCCGATCTTACTGGGGTACACTGCTGTGGTAACTTATGCTTACATAATTCAGGTTGAAAGAAAAACAGCTGCTGTTTAGTTGTGTCTAAGAATCTATATTTATTACTCATCAAGGAAAGACAAGACTTTAGAGACTCATGAAAAACATTAGACCCTCTTACTATCAGCTCAGAGTGGCTCGGGGGATCTTGCAGCAATGTTAACACCATTTTCCAGAAAGCTAATTAATTAGCTTTAGATAATTTATCCAAATTTTTGGAGTGGGACCACGCCTCCATACACAGCCCTTCCAGTTCTCCATCTATATATGACCCTCCCCAGCACTAAAAGCTGTTCGCTCTCATCTTCGTGCCCCACCCTGACTTCCCTTTTTTCCAATTCATTCACTTCTCATTAGTACATGAGAATCTGCCCAGCCTGGGAGCCATCGCCAGTCCCCCCTGAGGGCTTCCCCAAACTGCAGCCTTTATTTATGCCCAAGCCATCTGCCATTATCTACTAGAAATGCTGTCAAATCTAAAATGAGAATGTGGTCCCAGCTAGCGAATAGATCAGTAGGAAGTGATCTGTTGATCTGAAATATAACCTGCTCCACAACAGGTTAGGTCTGCAGCATAAGTTGCCATGGAAGTGAGCCCTCTTCATATCCCAGCCTTGAATTATGTCATGTTCAATGTAAAGTCAACAAGTACAAAACTCACCACCTACTGACCAATCGTTTCTCTGGGAAATGGTGCCACCATACCTGGAACACATGTCGGACCTCTGTGCATGGACAGCTAGAGTCTAAAGGAGGAACTTGATTTCTATTTTTAAAACGATTTTATTGTCTTCCAAGCCTTCATAAGGTGAATATACACTAGAAATCAAATTTGCAAGCACGCTATGCCCGTCTTTGATTTATGTTTGTATATATATTCTTAACTTGCACTCAAGCCATTAAAAACAACACCAGCAGAGCTGCAGCTGAAAAAAATAAAGTTAAAATTGTTTTCTGCACATTTAAACATTAACATAACAGATTATCCCGTGTCTTAAGGACAGCACTGCAGTAGTGAGAAGTCTGTTAACTCACATAGTTGGCATTTTTGCCAGCTTTTCCTCCTGGCTTCAGCTTAGGCTTTATAGATATAATAGTGGTTTTCTAGCCTATAAACCAAAGCACTTAATGCACACACATGTTCATAAAGCCTATTTAAATCATGTACTTGTAATCTCACACACTACTGTTTTGGCAGCACGTGTTGCTCTGAGCCTGTACTGTACACAGCTTAACAATACAGTTTTAACTTCCTTTCTAAAATCAGTCACTCAGATCAGTTAGAACTGCCCGTGTCTGTGATTGGTCGGAAGTTATAAACTGTGCCCCTTTCATGTGAACATGCTCATAGCTAGACTGGTAAACCTAGAGTTGACTTATCAAGTTAATAACCACATTCATGTAACCGCTTAAAGCTGATTTAGATGTCTGCTGTGGATTTTTGATGTAACCCACATGAGTGGCTGACGTTACTGCCAGCAGTCACGCTTGTCCTTGGTGCATTATTCATTAATTACCTTGTGGTCATGTCCCAGTGTTTTATATGCAGTGCCAACAACATTACAAACAAAATTCTGGGACTTTTGTTTCCCACATGGTTCCCCACTATTTGTTGTGGTCGGTTTTTGTTCCAGAGGCAAACATATGTCCTGTCTTTGCACTTTGCCAAAACTGTTGGAATGGATGTGAGGTAATCTCCCTCCAGGAATTTTATGACATTTGTGAGTCCTTATAGAAATGCTATGATTACTATTCTTTAAATTAAGACTATGATTGTTATTCTCTCACTGATACGTTTAAAACTGAACACAGAAGTATAAATGTAAGCGTGATTACTTAAGTAAAAATAAGTAAAGCCACCTAAGGAACATAAATTGTATGTCGAACATGCTTCATAGTACAGGCCCAAATAACATGCAGGGTATGTGGACAAAACTGTGATTTAAAAAAACAACAACAACCTACTTGTCACCTCCTGCTGTTTCTGGATCCTGCAGCTCAAAGCTGCCATAGCTGTACACTCCTGCTGCCGTTGAGACATGTTTCCTTGGTACAAACCCAACAATCTGGTCTGGAAATTGCTGTGGAACCCAACAGTAATACAACTTTGGGTTTGCCAGCTAAAATCTGCAGTTAAATTTTCCAAGTTTATGATACTCATTACCTTCCAGACAGAAAAAGCAAAACTGATGTCAGGGACACTGATGAGAGTGTCATCATCCAGCATCAGAACAGCTACAGGAGCAGCACAAAAATACAAAATCAAACCTGACTTAAATTTCTTTAAATATAATAAATAATACATACGGTGCAAGCTGACAGATATACTGACCATCAGTATCAATTTCAGGGAATGGTTGTAGTCTGTTGCGCATTCGATTGCTGGTCTGCTCCTTGAAGATTACCTGGACCGGATGAGGCCCCAAGGAGCTCCACAGCTTTGCAGGTGTCTGAACTCCAATGTTGTTCCAGACTATGATAATCCTCTGAAGATGAGGCACTCCTTGGTAATGGTTTAGGAGTTTGAGCAAAACGTCTGTGCGGTTGTAAGTTTGGATGATGATGGTAAACTTCTCCTCCTCCTCCGAGCTGTCAGCAAAGTGAACCTGTGCGGGATTCTGCTTTTGTGGTGTTGCTCTTCGTAGCACTTCCAAGACACCAACACCTCTTTGGTCCTCAGCAGGTGGCAGCAGAGCTGTCAAGACTGCACCAGCCAGGAGGATCAGCAGAATTGCCCAAAAGAAATAGGTTCGTCGGAGCCCAAAGCAACAACGGGGTAGCCTGCACACAGATTTGCAGTATGTATTAATATTTCCATCTCAGCCCCAGTTTTATAAATAAATAAATAAATAAAAGGGCCATCAAGAAATTAGTTCATCTATGGCCTGTGATAAATGTTAGTATTATATGGCATCCATAACTAAACACGCAGGATGAAAAATAAATCAATAAAGCCATTTTGGGTATCCAAAATGACAGCTTAGCTTGTACAGGTAGTTGCACTGATTTTAGCTAACTTTAACGTGATTTTAGCCCAGCGTTTGTTTTGAACATAACAGTTTAGTCGGCTCTCTCGTAACATATCTAGCCTGTTGCATTTTTACACTATGCTGTTTTTCTTTCTAGAAAGGCGAACTCACCGCATTTTGGTTGGCACTGCAAACATTTAACCCCTTTCTTTCAAACGGTCGCCATGTTGACTGACTTTACCCAAAGAGTGTGCAAGTAAAGAGCGGTTCGAATTTAACACCCGCTGTAACCTATGGGACTCAACAGCCATGCAGCTTTTTTTATTTTAAAAAATTGCTTGTTAAATAAATATTTTTTCTGACTCCTTATAAATACATTTTCTACGTTACAACCTCGTAAATATATTTCCACTCGCGCATTTCGGCTGTCTGATAAACAGTCGCCATGTTTGTTCAGCGAATGGGCTTGATGTTTAATTCAGGGGCATATCTTCGCCTCTACAAAGATGTTAACAATGTTCGGTTGAAAGGGACAGGGTAGTTCAACTAATGTAAAACTTTACAAAACCGGTCCCGCCTAGTGGTTACAACAAAGGTAAGTTCATTTTATGCGTTGTTAATGAAAAAAAAAGTGTATTAATAGTATTCTTTTTTGGGAGAATAGCATATGTTAGCGAGGAATGACTTTCTCGTTAAAGCAAGAAAAGTTAACAACAAAATAACACGTTTTTTGTTTTTGTTTTAATCCAGATTGCTCAACTCTGGTCCAGTTAGAGGAACATGCCGTTGGCCTCAGTCCAGAACTGTCCTACAGTACCACTTTCCAATGGTCTGCAGATCCCCGTGCTTGGTTTGGGTGTGTTTTACTCTGGCAGTCGCTGTTTTTAAATCAGCTTGCATAAACCTTTTGTAATGAAGCATTATGTAACCCTAGCATACAGTGATTCTGTATTGAATCGGTTAGTTTAAAAACTTTTAAATAATGCAGTAGTGAAGTAAATCCACAAGTAAAACTGACACATATCAGGTTTTAATTAAAGAAAAAAAATATGTAGTGTTAGTGTTTGTCAGTTTATCCACCGGCAAACGTTTGGTCTAATTCCTCTAATACAGTTGATACTACTAATAAATAGTACAAAAACAGGTATTTCAGTATCCTTTAATCCAGGATACGTGAATATTTTGTATGTATTTATACCTTTTATGAATACACTGTATATTTATGCGCTGTCAAGTTTGAATTAAACTACCTACCACTATAATTAAAATGTCTTCTAGTGTATTTTACTTTATATAGCAACCATTCCCTCATAGTACAATTCACTCTTGTATAGTATTTTGGCTTTTTAATTCGCACACTATTTTGTCTTATTTATTTTTCTATTTTCATGTTTCTAATTCACCTTTTCTTTCTGACCCTTGAGCTGCTGTAACATGCGAATTTCCCCAGTGTGGGATTAATAAAGTCTATATTATAAGAATGACCATGTTTTTTTTATTTATAAACGTTGTGTGTTATTCTCTTTGCCAGGCACATCACATAATGGTGGTTACTCTCATGATGCTGTTGTGTATGCACTCACTGAATGTGGCATCCGCCACATTGACACAGCAAAGCGTTACGGCTGCGAGGCCAAATTGGCTAAAGCTGTCAGAGAAAGTGGGCTTCCACGAAGTGATCTGTGGCTCACGAATAAACTGTGGCCCGGTGACTATGGATATACAGCCGCAAAAAAGGCCTGTCTGGATTCCTGCTTGGAGATGGGGGTCGAGTATTTCGGTATGCCGTCTGATTGATAAAGTCACAAACAGTTTTCTGGGATGTCACTGCAGAACAAACAAACCTTGAGTAAACCTGTGATGGCTCATGATGTAGTTTAATTAATCCTTGTTCACCAACACCAAATGCAGTTTGTTTTCTTTTGTTACATCATGACCTCTAACTGCTACCACTTTTTTTTCCTTTTTTTTAATAGATCTGTACCTGATGCACTGGCCAGAGTCACAGACACCTGGTGGTTCCAACAGGGAGATGAGAGCTGAGACCTGGAGAGCTTTGGAAGAACTTTATAAGGAAGGTAAATGCTAAATGCATGGTATTAAATTGGAGATAAGGGATTAGCTCTGTGGATGACAGCAGATTAGCAGAATTACCATATCATGCAATAATTTCTTTATACTATCTTAATTTTATCCTCAGGAATTATGTTCACAATTTCATTAAAAGAGTAGCTTCAGTTTTACAGCTGGATAATCACTGAGGTAGTGATGATAATAAAACTTAATAATAGTAAAAGAGTTTATTTCACAAAGCATACATGTCTCTGTTTGTCAATATAGGTGTATGCCATGCTATTGGGGTCAGCAATTTTCTGGTCCACCACCTGGAACAGCTGAAAGAAGACTGCACTGTGGTGCCACATGTTAACCAGGTAGTTTTATTTATTTAGCATTTATTCATGCTAGAATCTGTGCAAAGATACTCAAGCTAACTGTCTTAAAGATGGCTTAGTTGTGAGACATAGAAAACATAAGGGACTGGTTCACATACTTATGGAAGTGAAAGAGTTAAAGATCTACTTCTTACTATGTATGATATATGTATTTGTGAGTGCTGAGGATCTCATTATTATATTTTTAGAGTTTTTAGTGAGTCAGCCACAAGTCTTTTGAGTTGCGTTTTTGTCATCTTGTACCTTTTAAGTAGTTTTCACACACAGAGTAATATTCTTCATTAATCACCTTTTTGATTACCTGCATCTAATCTCTGCTTTGATGGAAGAATTATCCTCATCCTTATCCCTCCTCTTATGTGGTGTTCCCCAGGGGTCAATTCTTAGTCCATTTTCCTTTTTTTTCTGGTACTTTTTGTATTTGCTTCCTTTGGGGCAGATAATCCGTAAGTACAATATTAATATATGCTCATCTGATTTGCAGTAGCGCTAAGATTTTTTTTCCCCCGTCATATGGCTTTTCTCCTCGATATCCTGAATGTTTAGGAGAAAAGCGGTGGATGTCGTAAAACGTCCTTCTGCTTATTGAGTTTATTGTTTGATATGCTGTTTTAACCGATCAGGTTGAGTACCATCCTTTCCAGCAGCCCAGTCACCTGATTCAGTACTGTTGTCAGGAGGGAATTGTGTTTGAAGGGTACAGTCCTCTGGCCAAGGGTCAAGTCTTCAACAATCCCACTGTTGTCCAGATAGCGGAAAGGCACAGACGCACGCCAGCTCAGATCTGCATCCGCTGGAGTATCCAGGTTGTCACGCTCTTCACATGATTTCCAACCCTGGTTTAAAAATAATGTGTCTATTGAAATTCTAAATATTCTTGAATATTTTCAATTTTGTGTTTCTAAGAATGGAGTTGTGACAATACCAAAATCGACCAAAAAGAAGAGGGTACAAGAAAACTGTGACGTGAGTTTAAAGATCATTCCATACTTTCTTGAACCCTTAGAAAAAGTCTAGAAAATTAAAAAACAAATTAAAAGTTCATGTTGTGATTGGCCATGATTACAAACAATGCTTAGCTTAGCTGTAGCTTAAGTTTAATGATAGGTTTAAAATGGTCTCTTGACAAGACAGTCAAAACTGTCTTCAGAGGCAATGTCTTCATCTAAACCCATTTACAGCACTGCGCAAAGGTCTTGAGCCACCCCTAATTTCATTATATTTTTCCTTTAAGGAGCCATCTTTCCGAGGGGCTTTCAGAGTTTTCCTTTAGGCACTGGCTGTTTTTGCAACCATTTTTAGTTCAGTCCTTGTACCTGACCATTTTCAGAGGAATAAATCATTCAAGCACAAAAAAGGCACCTGACTTGAGGGGTGAACCAGTGCTATCTCTACACATAGAAACACAGTGAAAACTTGGTAAAGAACCAATTTTAAATTGTGTCTTTACGCACTTTGTTACTAGCAGCCTGTCTGTTCCAATTTCTTTAGTCGAATCTATGAAAAATGACAAACACAGTTTGACAGATGTAAAAATTTTACTACAACAAGGTGATTCAGAAAGAGCTATTAGTGGAAAACTTCTCATATCTCAGCATGGTGTGCACTGTGTCCTTAAAAAGTTTAAGGAAAGAGGACAAACGGAGGACAAAAGAAGTGGCAGGCCTAAAAAAAAACTGTCTACAGCAGATGAACAGTATCTTAAGAAACAGGAAAAAATCCTGCAAAGACCTGACACAGGACCTGAGAGATGCATCCGGTCCATCTACTGTTCACTGAAGCCTTGTCAGAAACAGTCTCAGTGGAAGGCTGGCTGTTAAGAAGCCATTCTTAAGGGAGGAAAACAGGTAGCATGCCACATTACACAAGAACTGGACTGAAAATCAGTAGCAACAGGTCTTATGGAGTGATGAATCCAAATCTGAAGGTTTTGGTTCAAATAGTTGTCAGTTTATACAAAGGTCAAGAGAGAGGTACAACACTGATGGTGTACGGCCATCTTTAAAACACGGTGGAGGCTCTGTCATTGTTTGGGGCTGCATTTCAGTCAGTGGTGTTGGGGATCTTGTTAAAACTGATGGATTTAATGATGACATTATGAATGGAAAATTTATGGAATTATTCAAATTTTTTCTAAGAAAATATAGAGATTTTTTAAAAAGGAGGTGGCTCAAGACTTTTACACAATAATGTGCCTCGTTTGGCAGCTTCCACTAGAGGTCATTATAATTAACTTATGCATTTGGCTTAACTGAGGTTTACTAAATGTAAAGAGATCTCGACAAGTTAAATAGTTTAAATAATCGCATAATGTTCACCCCTGTGTCCATCTGTCCAGTCAGATGACAAATGAAAAATATAGATCCATAATAACTTCCTCTGCAGTTTATCATCGCAACTGAGAGAAGCCAAATCTCAATTTTAATGTCATAGGCATTTTCTTTTTTCATATTATCCTTTTCCTCTTCGTATCTTCCCCTCTCTCTCTCTCTCTCTCACACACACACACACACACACACACACACACACACACACACACACACACACACACAGGTGTTTGGATTCCAGCTGGAGGACGAGGACATGGCTGCTTTAGGAAGCTTGCATGATGGAAGACATGTTACTTGGGATCCAACAAATGTGGAATAAGAATAAGTGGGAAGATGAAGTGTATGTTTGTCCATGAACTGGTAATGGCTGAGTGAGAAAGTTATCTTGTTTTCAATTTGTTCTTGGTTAATTATTTTTCTTGGTGACAGTTTTCCTGGAAAGAGGACTGTGATGTTAAAGTTCATTGAGCTACATCCTCAGAAAAGGATCATGTGTAGACAAACACACACGAAGGACAAAACCATTCCAAGTGCCTTGATTTATAGAAATTTTGACTTATTTTCTGTAATATATAAAGTAAGAAAGGTGTTGTAAACACAGATAATGATATCTTTTTTTAAAACAATATTTTTATTGTTTTTGCAACAGCATACAAAGATTTGTTTTCACAGTAATATGCAGCAGTAGTAAGAACACTCCCCCCCCCCCACCTCCCATCCCTGCTCTCTCCCAAACCTACATCAAGTAAAAACACATGGAATATGCATACATTAGTACAGTATGTGGTATTTATACATACTGAAAGA
>VVHJ01023475.1:1461-14475 GCA_015107715.1 Tylochromis polylepis
TTTTTCAGATTGCTGGTCAGCGACTAATTCGGCTGATGCGTGGGAAGCTTTTCTTCTCACTTGCTGGAATGTGCCCTGCCTCACACACATACGGCCAGAGGCATTTTATCATCTTCACTTGTTTTTGTCCTGAACAAAAATAATGTTCTTAAGCTTTGAGGTCATACACGTGCACGTGCTGCCGGTTTCTAGACTTCTTTAAAGTGTCGTCCTTTGTCCATGTTTGCAGTTGCAAGCTCCCTGATTAAAACAGAGCAGATGTACATGAAGAATATATTTGACAAAATGTGTCCACGCTCTCTCTGGAACAATACCTTTTGCTGTCAGTTTATTAATGCACCCGACTGCTTCATCATAAAGATCTCAAATAGTGGGTTGCCCGAGGGTGTGCTCCTCCATTTAAACGTCCCTGTACATAGATGGGGACACTGGGAGTGGCCCCGAGTGACAAGCGGTCATCGTCTGTAAACGTCACAGTAGCAGGCTGTTCCTGTGACATCTGGAGGCTCTTCCACATCACAGAGACATCCTGGTGGTCACTCTGTGCCTGGACTGCCTCAGCTCGGTCCTTGCTGTGGTTCATGCGTTTGCCACGAGGCCTCAGCAGCTCGTTCAGAATGATACCAGATCGGTGAAGGAAACTACTCCTGTCTACATCAAAGCTTTCATACCATTTAAATCGACCTCTGGTTTGTTGACCCCCTTGGTGCGGTTCGTGTGTGCAGGTCTGAACACGGTAATCGCACCAACTCCAGAGCAGCCTAGGAGCTAGGCGGGAAACGAATGTACACTCTGCGTGTTCTCCAGCAGTCCAGAACACGGCAGCTTCTTCCTCTATTTACAAACAGACGGATTGGTGCTGCGGCTGCAGTGATGCAGACGCTGTACCGGTCTGTTGTGGTAAAGAGAGAGCTGAGTGTCAAAGCGAAGCTCTCGATTTACCGCTCGATCTACGTCCCCACCCTCACCTATGGTCACGAGCTGTGGGTAGTGACCGAAAGAACGAGATCGCGGGTACAAGCGGCAGAAAAGGCCCCGGGGCAGACCCAGGACACGCTGGAGAGATTATATCTCTCGGCTGGTCTGGGAACGCCTTGGTGTTCCCCCGGACAAGCTGGAGGAGGTGGCTGGGGAGAGGGAGGTCTGGGCTTCTCTGCTTAGGCTGCTGCCCCCACGACCCGGCCCCAGATAAGCGGGAGAAGATGGATGGATGGATGGAAGTTTACAAACTCATCAGCTGATTTGGACCAAAGTAAACTAACTATAGCTGTGAAAACCCCCTAAGACGTGATTGGTCATGTCACCCAGCGTCTTGGACCAAACTGTTACTGTCTTCAAAGGCAAAATAAAACTCACTTCAGATTGTTTCTCGTCCACTCTTCTGCTACTTAAGTTTGTTTGATAATAACACCAAAATACCCCCCCATGGTCTCTTACTGTAACTAACCAACATCACAAAGTGCTGCTCGGGGTAATTATCTCTCTTTACCTTACTGTAAAGCTGTTTGAGATGACTGTTGGTGTGTACTGTCACTATATAAATGACATTGTCTTTGAATTTAAATTCAGTCCAAACTCCCAATTTTGAGTTTTATCTTCTTGTCTGTCGGTGGGAGAGCACTGGAAAGGGTGTGGGCAGCGGCGGCTTATTTCATTTAAAGCCACAAGTACAGAAACGGCCTCTGTGGGCTGGGCTAAAACCAGTGGCGTACAGACAGGAACCAGCTCTGGGGTGTTTTGAACTCAAACATGAAGTGCACACTGGAGACGTGACACTTCTGACTTGTTTAAAAAGGCTTTAACAGGACAACTTTCATACTTTCATACATGCTTGTGTGCATATTTAACCAAACATTCTTCTTACTGCTGTCTTCTCTCTGGGCTTTTTCTTTCAGGGTTGAGTTCCAGAACAAGTTCTACTCGGGCCAGGGCTTCAAGTTTGTCCCCTTCTCATTCGAGAGCATCCTGGAGGGAAGATTCGACGAGTGATCGGGCCTCGGCCCATCCAGCATGAGTCTTCAGTGTTCCCTTCCCTCCTCTGTATGCGTTCGTGTGGGCGTGCATGAGCCCCAGTGCAGCTTTTTGTCACCCCCTGGTGGCAATTTGTGAAACTGTATTGCGTTTGAGCTGTAGTTTAGTCCCTGTGAAGTGAAGGCTATTCCAGGCTTATACCCACAAACTTGTACGCTGGTGTCATTTCCTGGTCTTTGCCTGAATTTAGAAAGAAACACAGAAATCACACAATCAGTCCAAACATTGTCACAAAGAGATCAAGCTGAACAAAAGAACATTTTCATTTGTAGACGTTGTGTGTCGTGTCAGTTAAGGTGCAGAGGTGTATCATTGGTCAGGCGCGCCCCCCGTGCGTGTTTCTATTTTACCACAAGTTTATATATAATCAAGCGTAAGCGAATAAACGATCGCGTGTCATAAGGTCACCTGTGTGACCATCGTCATTAGTTCTTACATGTTGCTTATAGCTCACTCCTGCCTGGAGGGTTAGAGTCCTGAGAAATCCTGAGCTCCGCCTGCTCTGCTGCCTCCAGACAGAAGTGTGTAAAAGCTGTGCTTACACTGTGTTATTTCTGTGAGGACACACCTCGCTCCACTCACTCGGTTCTTTGGTAAACCCCAGCAGTATTTTTTTGACACCAAAAGAAGGTTTTGCACACATTAAATCTGGCCCTGAATATCGCGGCGACAGCTGTGATCGCTCATGTGCACCTGAAATGAATTTAAACTGATTCAGCTAAGTATTTGCTCTCGGAGGGTGTAGCGCTACACCGCTGTCATTCTGTAAAATCTCGTATCACATAGTAAATTTCATGATAAATGCTTTAGCTGACTGGAAACGCAGAATGTAGGTATTGTAAATTTGACTCAAGTGAGCCAACATCCGGTCAGTGTTGCCAGATATTTGGTGATATGTCTTTGCTCAGTCACAACACTGATAAGTCCTGTAGTTAACCTAATCTCTATGTAGCAGACAGGTTTTAGTCATCTCCCATTTTTCATACAATATTCTAACTTTTGAAATAAGTAAGCATTTGTTTTTAGTCCCCGTGCATCACCGCTGTGATGCATTGTCACATACTTTGCCAGTTCAGTCACACGTGCTCACATATCAAAGAACATTTTCAAAGATAGATGCATATCTCCATCTTTAGCGCTACAACAAAGTAAGGCTGTTGTTGCACATGAAACAGCACATTGAGCTTTCTGCTTGTTATTATGGAGGTATTGGTAGTTACTGAGTTTGGATATGAGAGAGAGCTGTTGTACTCTGAGCCGCTTAATAAACACACGAGCAAGCTGAGAGAAAATACGCAGTGTGGGAACTGCATATAAGACAGTTATTAAGGTTAAGATTCATCCTGACAGCAATTCAGCTGTGATGTGTGTCTCCACAGGTCACATACTTCATGATTAAAGCGTCTTTAACAATGTGACATCAGCATTAGCGTTGTAATCTCTTTGCAGCTTTTAAAGTTCATGTTTGGTGTGAATTCGTGACATCAGGGAGCGAGCAGAGCTGTTCTTGGTGAACTGTAGACCTGCTGTGATCTGTAGCCTCCCTCTGCTCAGTCTCTGTTTCCTACTGTAAACCAGTTAAAGAAGGGAACTGTCCAAATAACTGTGTCGTCACCTCTGATGATTGTTTCGAAAGCTTGGAAAAATAATATCACGTATAGAGAGTGACTTCAGGACCAGCCTTTGTTTCTTTAGCCTTTTATTTAATAACTTGAAATCCGTGTACAGCATCTCCAAGTTCTGAGTGTCTCTGAGATTTAAACCAAGTTTAGTTGGCCATTTGTCATTCATGTTGGTTTGATCATCACAACTGTTATTGAACTGGATTTTCATAATGCCATCATCCCTGAGTTTTGTTTTATGGGAACGTGTATTTGAAGCGCTTTGATTAACTTGTGTTTCCATTTGGATGAGAAAAAAATCACACGTGTAGTTGATGTTGAACAGTGACAACAAGTGTAACGTGTTAATAATAAACAGACGCCTGGGGATTCATGCAGTGTGTGTGTGTGTGTGTGTGTGTTTTCTTTTTAATGTAAATGGATGATAAGCCACATCACGCACACAATGCATATGTAAGTTCCCACTGTGCCACTGGGTTTGAACACTTATTATACTTATTTTCTTTATTGTGATATATTGTTTTCAGGTTAGTTTTCGCCTTATTAAAATGTTTGCATTTTATTTTCTTCACTTTTCTAACTGCGGCAACAAAAGAATTTCCCAAATGTGGTTTAAGTGGCGTGTGTTAAAAGCTGTAAAACGAAGCAGGATTTGGAACTTGACAAGTGAACTCCAGGTTTAACCCGAAGTTGTTAGTGATATAAGAAGACTAACAACTTCCTGTTGGGATGCATCACCATGGTAACTTAAGCTGCAATCATAAGGGCTCCACAGCATCTTATCATAAATAAGAAATCTGCACAATCCTCTGAGAAATAAAAGCACCATTCCCAGAAGCTCGTATAAACCTCAGGAAGTAGCAGGGTCTGTCGTTTTAGACCCAAATCTTTGGAGTTTCCTGTCTGGTGAACAGAAGGAGTACGGATCCTTGTGATCAGCTTGATTCCTTGCTTTTCATTATAGCGATGAGCTATTTTAAAAGCAAGGCAACACAATACCACAGCAGGGCAACTCGTTCAAACTTTATCTAAAATATGCTGCTTCGTTTTTCTTTTGTTTTTCCTCCATGCTGCCAGACCATTGATGTCACCAGCGCTGCAGCTCAAACTGACCTGCAGTCTTTTTCTAAAGGAAAACATCTTCTTTCAGCTGATCCCTGTAGGGGTCGTCACAGCGTATCATCTGCCTCCATCTCACCCTAGTCCAGCTGTCACGGAGAAAGGAGGAGGACCCAAACAGACACTTGGAAACAAAACTATAATTTAAACAAAGGCGAGCCGTTTATTGAAGGCTGATGAAAAGGGTGCAAAAGAAAAGGCAAGGCAAACCACTACGAAACTAAACACTAACCTAAACTGGGTAAACTAGAATTGAACATGAAGTAACCTGGACATGAGTAACTTGAATACCTGGAAACATGGTGCAAAACATAACAGACGACCTGACAAAGACTGAATGAAAACTCACAGACGACGTACAGACAGGAGGTGATCAGGGGAAACAGCTGAGGAAGCAAAACTAAACACACTGAACATGGAACACGAGACTGTCACAATAAAACAGGAAGCACTGAGACACGTGGACTTGACATGGTGATGGTTAAGGAGACGGCGAGGGAACATGGATAAACGTAACGGACAGAGCAGACGTGGAATGAACACGAGGAGGGGAACATGGGAACAGAAAGGGACACATGCACATAAACACATAGAGGACAGAGACACGAGGGGAACCTAAATGGACAAGGAGATTACACATGACAAACAGGGAGACAAACACATCACTGAAACACACAAAGGGCGAGGGAGACTTAAACGCAGGGGACTGACACCATAGCCAACATAGTGGGGAAGACACAGACCTGGGACGAACCTAGACAGACGAGAACTAAACAGGGAAACAGAACTCGCTGTCAGCAGAACTAACTGAAGCCTAAACTATACAAACAAACAAAATGCTGGGTCAAAAAACCCGGAGCCCTGTTCCAGCATCCTCCTCTGTCACATCAGGCCTCTGCATGTCCTTCACTACATCCATGAATGTCTGTGAAGGTTCTCATTCATCCAGGTCATGGTAGTCTAAGGAGCTTGGAAAGAAAAGCGTCTGGACTTCTCTAAGTTTCTTGAAAACGTTTCACCTCTCATCCGAGAAGCTTCTTCAGTTCTAAGAGCAAATGGTGGAGAGTCCCACCCATAGTGGACCTCATCACAGCCACAGAAACTGCCATAAGGAACAATAAATTAACACATACAGAAGCAGAGCAAATCAGGATGAAGGTTTCAGCCACCCTCTCCAGTGCCAAAGTGCCTCCATCTAACCTCCAAGAAACTTAGAGAAGTCCAGACACTTTTCTTTCCAAGCTCCTTAGACTACCATGACCTGGATGAATGAGAACCTTCACAGAAACAAATGAGATTAAATAAAGTAAAAACAATAAAATGTGGATGATGTAATAAACTCAAAGATATCTTCTGCATCTTTACATCCTTTATATAATAAATCAGTGGTAGTTTATTTGAATACATTATCAGTGTGCATATTCTGTCATGGATTTTAAAGCATCTTTAGTTTGAGCAAGCTGCAGGGAAACATTTAGGAGTAGGTCAGGTTGTGTTTTAGACAAATACAAATTCTTTTTTGTAAAGTAGAAGAAGTCATATGAAATTGTAAATGCATTTTAGGTTTTGCAACATGTGGGAAAATTCCATTAAAAAGTGTGAGGAATTGGCTGTTAACCAAACCCTGTTCCTAGATTAGTCAGAACCAGCCTGATGATTGTTAGCAGGCTTTGTCACTGATTTATAAAAGCTGCATTATTTATTTTCCCCTGTTTTCTTGAGTTACTTGCAGTTTGTTCCAGTCCTTCCTGGTTTGAGTAAAAGAGGAGGTTGAGTCTATGGGTGGTGTTGGTTTAAACGCAGAGGTCACCCAAATGGACTAAACCATCTGCTGCAACAACATGGGGCAGAATGTGTTTTTGTTGTTGTTTTTATTTGATTTAGCCATTGTCCCCACTTTGCCTTTGAAATGTTTTCTCCACTAGAATATAAGATATTTGGTTAGAATAGTTTGTTGCTTTGGAGAGCCTTATTTTTGAGGAGGTCTGTTTAGTTGACCCACTTATTTCTTAAATAAGTACACAAATAAATAACTATTTTGATGGTTATGTATTTTGATAATATTATTTATCTTATATATGTGGGTATAATAAAACCCACATTTTGAAAGTCATACCTGTGCCTGTATGCCCGTCTGGTGCCCTTTTATAATCTTGTGTTTATCTAAAATATAGAAGTAAAGTGTGAGCTATAATGTAACCAATCACATTAAAGCATCGGTGAAAAAAATCATAGAAAATGATTAACAGGAAATGTTACTGCTTAATAAAGAAAAAGAAACAACTGATTTAGGAAAGTGTGGGAAGTGTGGAAATGAACTCAAGCATCAGTCATCAGATTTGGGGTCCGCTTTGAAAGATAATTCCAAGGTAAATTCAGATGTGGCCCAGCTGTGACAGAGTAAACCTTTCTGGTAGTTTTACAGCAAGACAAACATGATGAGAATGAGACGAGACGTGACACTGGTTCATTCAGGAAGACACTGATGCTTGATAATGGCAAACAATGTTACTGTGGGCTGTCAGCAATCTTTTGCCTCTTTGTAGTTCAGCTTACAACCTAAAAAAAATGTATTTCTTCAACATTAGGCAGTATTTAAATTTAAAATTCCCAACTGGGGCAGGAAACATCATAGACAAACCTCTCCAGAACAGTATGCTGCTCACTCCAATACAACCAGAATGATTCTGAATGTGACAAGCAAGTCATCTTTAAAGCATTCTTCCATTTGACAGGCTGCATGCTAATCATTTTAATATTTGTGCAAGCGCATCATGTCTTGTATTCTGCCAGTGAACTTTTAACTGTATACCTTTACACACACCACTAAATGGCACATGTCATAATGACACTATCTCTGCCACAGACGTTTTCCCACTGAGAGAATACTGAGAATACTCAGTAGAGCACTCATCAGTTTTCTCCATGAACATCTTTTTTTTTTTTAAAGGCAGTGAAAAGGAAAATTTGATTGAAACCAGTTAAGCAACTGAAATTGCATTCAGTCTTCAATCTATTCTTGCATCACTTTGACAGCAGCACAACCAGTGTGACAACGCTTGGCGAGACAAGCCTACAAGCCAGAAATAGATAAATTATGAGTTTGTGTCAACATGGAGCAGACATTGGCCAGGGAAAAAAGTATGTGTACATGAGCTGTTTGATGCTCGGGTGACTGCACAGAAACTGGAACTCGGGGGAGATGTCCCGACATGTAGATCTAAGTAAAACATGATGGATTACCGAGTTTCTCATTCGTGAGATTAATAAAGTCTATCTTATCTTATCTTATTCACTGGTGCTTAAAAAGTAACTGCTTAACAAACTGAGCAGAGCATTCGATAAGATGTATACATCCTTTAGAAACATTTTATTATTTCTTTTAATCTCTTTAAATGTGTAGACATGGAGTGACTGTGGAGGATGGATGGGGGGTCTAGACTGGGGATCAGTGGGTTTTCAGTGCTCAGTGATGGAGAAAGGCTCTGTGGCTGTCAGTGTGCTCCTACTGATGAAGGAACGCTGTGATTGACAGATGAGTCTTAGTGAAGACCACCACTGCTCTCTTCACTCAGCTTGAGGGATAACACACCCTATAAGGAGGTGCATCCTTATGAGAATTTAGGCTTTTTATTGGCTTGTGATTCATATGGAGCCATAGCTGCTATACCTAGAGAAGAGTAAACATTGTTGCATGTGACCGCGTTGCAGACAAATTGTTTGTACTGTATAATCTAAATGAGTTTATCATTCTCTTGTGTGCAATGTAGGAGCCTCAAAATAGCTTCATTTCGCTATGAGAGAGCTTATGATAATTGTGTGGGGTGTTTTGGCACTAGAGAATTCTCAAATCCTTCCTTGTCTTCAAGAATCCCCTCATTAAATTCTTTGCATTCTTCCTCCGGCATGTTGTCTCTCCAAAATAGCTCCAGCCACAAGTTACCTCTCGGTATCCCTGCTTGGCCCCGAGATCAGCTCCATGAGTTGAATTATAGAGCAGAAAAGTCATTAAGTGGGATAAAGATACAAAGAATCGATGAGGCAATGGATACTCCGAAGCTCCCAATTGTCTTCAATCCAGTGCACATGAGCATCAGGGTGGTATAAAGCCTGCTTGTTGTTTCCAGGTGAGCTCTCCAGTCAGTCTACAACTCCTCAGTTACTGAAGAGGATCAATGATGACCACCTACCCAGACTACACAGACCCTCAGCCATGTTCTTCCTAAATAAATAGTTCTATGGACAATAATAACAACTGTAAACAATGCATTAGTTTTGGCTGCAATGCTATAGGAGAGAGAATATAAAGTTGAAGCCCCTTCATTTAATTTCATAGTTATAAATTGTGCAGCAAATCCTTATGGACATCACAATAAAGCTGATGATGTAAAACCTCTAATTCCCCAAAGAATAACAGGCAGCAGCAACCAGTCTTTGTTGTTGTGGGTGGGAAGCTTTAAAATAGCGCCTGTCCTGAGCCTGTAATTTTAATAGCTATGTGGAAACTGCTGGATAAATGAGACCGACAGGCATTTCTTGTCTAAAGGATTGTCCTGTTTTATTCACAGGGCCACATTTCTCTCTCTCTGTCTCACACACACTCTCTCGCCTTAGTGACAAGCAGATCTGACTTGTTCTCCTTTAATTATGTGACCCACCTGGGCTGAAGTCTTTCCTTATGGAAACTAATGGCCAATTGAAGCTCTGGTCTGGTGTCATTACACAGACATGCCAAGTGCAGCTGTCTCAAAGATGAGAAATAAAGGGCTTGAGTGCAAAGAGAATTTTGGCTCTTACCAGAGAGAAATGTATTCATTAGAGAAAATATCTGGTTTTATAGGTGTTATTTTTGCCTTGAACCAGACACGCTCACAAGAGGTGCTATCTACATAAATTGTTGACACAAGACAGGGCAAACTTTGTTTTTGAACTGAAACTATTTATGAAAACACAGTACATGTGCCAGTTGTTCAATAATTCATGCAATCATTCAGTATTTATAATACTTTATAACAAGCCATACAGAAGACCTCTGTTGATACACCAATGTTTAATCCTCAGACTATGGCAAGCCATGCCTTCCTGAGCATAAGACACAATGTGACACTTTTATGACAGCCTTAAAGGGGTGGGGGAAGGACGGCTTGACCTCAAGCTGAGAAGGGCCAAGATGATCTGTTAACTGGTTAGTAGCCAAGTGTCAGGCTAATGTACAATAAGCGTGTGATGTGCTGGCAGTAATCCTACAACAGGACTCCTGCACTTGGCTTGAAGTGAATGAAATATTTTCTTTTCTCACTAAGTTTAGCTGCTTCCTCCTCACCACATGCCTGTGTGTTCATGTGGAATGAGTCATTCATGCCTGTGGTCCATAAAACCTCACAGCCCACTCACATCCTCAAACTGCCAGGTCCCTTATCCGCTCTCTGCATCAACACCAGCAGCTTATATACATATATATTGAACAATTATCACTCAAATCTGTGTGGTGGCCTTCTAAACCTCAGTTCCTCCACCCTCGGGCTACAGCCACCCTGTAGTAGCCTTTATTTCATGCTGTCTCCATCTGTGTTTGTCAGTCAGCGCACTTCGGTCTCGCTCTGGGAGGCCAACCTTTCAGCATTTCCAATGATGTGCCTTGGAAATCTGTTTCCAGGGCAACCGGGGTACCAAATACTCTCCCAGCAGCATCGCGCTGGTGCGTCCTCCTTTGTTTACACTCTTGATATCTGTGAGGATGTAGGTTGCTCTAAACACATTTGGGTGGGAACAAAAAAAAAATAGCACTGCAAATATATAGACACGAATGTAGTGAGAGTCACACAGTCAGTTTTATGTTATACACCCACAGTATGTAATATGGTTTGATGACAGCCCTGAAGAATAGATCTGCTTTGTAATAAATCACATTCTAAGTAGATGTCGATTTAAGTAGAAGCCCACACTGTTCAGCTTAAACGCCGTGCATCCACTCTAGAAAACACAAAAAATGTTCTAAAACCAGTTGATCCTTAGCGCAGCTGCGCGCTCCCAGAGTTCCCCCATTAAGCCGATCTCGTGAGGTAAATGCTATCATTTAAAAGCGTCGTCATTTAAAGACAATGGAGACAATGTCTGAGTGTCTTTCAAGTGATTACCTTCCTCGTTTATTTGACTTATTGAAAACCAACGCACGTCCGCCACTTTTAAGACTTGCGCTTGCGCGTAACTCAACCGGGAGCTGTCCAAGTGCTGAAATGAGAAAAAGGCGTTCCTCTCTCATTCCTTGACGTTCCCCCCACCTGAGAAATACCTCACTTCATGAGTAACAACGCAAGCCAACGGGCTGTTCTGCTCAAAGCCCGCTCTTACATCTCAGCCAACGGCACCGAAGCAGAGCTTCCAGCTGATGCGTCTTGGAGTTTCACCTTCTCGACGTCTAGCCACTGGACTGATGTTTCTTCACACCTACGCTTCGACAAATCTGTTTTCAGGAGTTTCATGAAACTGCGTTGAGGAATGTCTCCTGTATATTTCTGTGACAAAAGAAGACCCAAACGCCCACGACTTAGTCCGGAAAAAAGCGGGGTCCCTATTTGGATTATGTGTTTGACTAATGTAAACATATGGAAGAAATAGAAAAGTGAGCACATGGGGAAACCACCAGGAATGAATCGCTCCTTCATTAAGGTTTTAGCAGCTTTATTCACATATCTGATGGAGACAAACAACTTCAGGTAGGCGAATCTAATTATCAAACACATTTGATTCCATATCCGTGAAACACTTTGTCTCTTCCAAGTAAAGTTTGGAAATTTAGATGATAGAAGTTTTCGATGTGTTAGTTAATGAAACGACATGAAATAGTGAATAGTGATAGTGAAGAAATTTCTGAACAAAGTTGGTATTTGAATGTGATGTGCTTTTATTTTCAAAACTCTTTCTTGATTAAGATTTTAATCATCGATTGTTTTGTCGAGATTATTCTGTAACTAAAATATTATGAATACAAATAACATTCCTACTGGCAAATTTGGTTTGTACTTACATAGTGACAGAGACGTTTACGCGTGTGATGGTATTTTCCGTTCCCCTGTGGCAACTCAACATTGCCTTAAAATATGGCTACAGCGTGGTGTAGTATCTGTGTGTGAATCTTTATGAAGAGAATAATCCTTTCTTAGAGGAGAAGCCCACGATATCGAAATCCCATCCGATACGTTTGTGCGCATTAACGCATTTTTTTTCTGGTTTCGCTGTGCGTGCCCATCACTGCGAGGCAGCTGCTAGGGGAAAGATAAGGTTTAATTCCCGATTCTGAGCTCTGACTTGTGTGTGATCCAGTGATTTTTCTCACCATGTGTGCGTTCCAGAGTTGTGGACGCTAAGGAGCACGATTCCAGATCATCCTCCAACCTGTCTCCATCAGACTTTCTGGACTCACTCATGGGTCGCACGTCTGGGTATGATGCGCGAATAAGACCGAATTTTAAAGGTTTGTTTGTCACGATCTTTATATTTTAACATAATCTCCAGACACTCCACAAATTCCTAGAAACACAGCAAAGTTGGGCATCTTTACTTATATGATTCACTCAAATGACTCAGAACACACAATCACTTCAGTCATCAGTAACATGATTGTTCCGGCTTGAATGAAACCACAAATTAATTCCTCATTATAACATCGCGTGCATGTTTTCATTTCCTGGAAATGTGTCAGGCAGAATCCCCATCAGGGTAACGTAATTTAAAACTGGGGGGTGGGGGAAATGGAGGCTTGTAAATATCTCCGTCACAAGGAAAGAGATTGGTTCTTGCAGTAGACAGGGATGCCACCATGACAGGCCAAATGATGGATGGTGCCCCCTTGGCAAGGCTGCAGGCTACTGACTTCCTCTGTTGTTGTTGTTGCTGTGATGCTGAGGACAGACACGGCATCACAGCACCAGCAGGGTTCAGGCCCACTCCAGGCTGGGTCAGGTTGACTGGGACTTGTTGGGTAGCTGAACCAGTCAGACAGTACGGCACAGGAGCTAATCAGCAGGACTCAGAGACACATGGCCCAGATCTTTCGTTCCCCATTTGAGGGAAAGGGAAAGAATGCTTATTGCTGAGATAGACTCAAGATAAGAGGACGATAGCCTGCTTAATACCAGCTGGCATGTTTTTTTTTTCTTTTTGCCAAGGGATGATGCATCACCTCCCAAAAGAAAAAAAAAGCCTGATGTTAGTGTTTCTGGTTATTCTTTATTCTGATGGC
>VVHJ01023477.1:16017-31466 GCA_015107715.1 Tylochromis polylepis
GTCTGTGTATTTGAATCAGCGCAGATTGCTCATGAAATACGACCTCTGGAAAAGTTTCCTGTCCGCGTTCTCCTCTTTGAACTCCAATCCATTATCTCCAGGTATCAAATTCATCCCAACAGGTGTAGTGTGGTAAATGATACAGGCTTGTGGCAGCTTGCCACAGATGCAAGGATGAAAGAGAGGATCGGGTGTCCGGTGCTGGATGCTCACAAACACACATATACACAAGCGTACCGTACACATTTCACAGGGGCCCCCATATTGCATTTATCACCCGCATCATCTGTAGCTGTGAGTCGAGCTTGTTTTCTTTTTTCTACAGAATATGTACTCAAGGCTTAAAGATATATATTGTGTTGTATGATAGTTTGCTCTCTGATTGGCTGGAAAGCTTTTATCTAAACTTTCTTCCAACATTGTTTTTCTTTCATATCCTGAAGCGTCCGATCGATACAGTGAGGACCATGCAGACAAAGTCAGAAAACTAGACGCTCACATGTGTTTCTTTCCTGCTGTTTGCACAGATGAGCTACTTGTTTGAGGTAAAACAATAAATCACTGGAAGTGAAATAGTTGTAGTTCATGCACTCTTCCCAAACTCTGCTATACCAAATAATATCT
Organism: Tylochromis polylepis; assembly: GCA_015107715.1. Lineage (NCBI taxonomy): Eukaryota > Metazoa > Chordata > Actinopteri > Cichliformes > Cichlidae > Tylochromis > Tylochromis polylepis. The sequence continues at coordinate 16,642 of VVHJ01023477.1, forward strand.
GCTCACAGTGTTGAGCTGTAAGCAGCCCTCAGATATGTAATCTGTGTCTCGTTAAAGTAATAGCTTTTGGGCTTTTAAGCTTTAATACATTTTTTTTTAAAACACAGTGTATTAAATGCAGGCATCTAGCTGGTGAATGTAGTGAAGCATTTAGCAGACAAAGAGTCAGATTTTTTTTATTTTAACCCTCTAAATGCACAGCAGAAAGACTTCTTTATTTTGTCATATTTCAGGGCTGCTTCCAGAACAAAATGACTGGGTGTTCATCACAAGTTGATGAGGGTAATCTCTGCCTTACTAGAGCTACCTTTGAAAAACCTGGAGCCTGTTCTTATGGTTGTCAGACCACTTCTCTATTGATTGATCATCATTAAGGGTATAGGGGAGGTCGACTAGTCTTTTTGAGGGGAAGAGTTAAATATTGCTTCTCTGATTGTTACTGAACTCATTTGCACATGCCTGAATTAAATGTTGACTAATTTTATGTAACAGATGTTCTGACTGTACGTCAGGGGGTCATTCTAATAATGATTTATAGAGCAGACAAAACAGGGGTCAACTATATCTTCATGTGATTTTGCTGGCATTGAAAAATTATTTTAGATTTTATTTTACAGAGTATGTAGGTTGCAGTCTCTCACGAATTTAGGATCTGTACAAGGTTGCTTCAGTTCATTGAGGTTTGTCGGCATTAATTTATGCACAGCTCCTTAAGGTCCCAACACAGCATTTCAGTTACATTTTCAGTTAAATTGAGAACTTTGACTGGACCATCATGCCGCCTTTATTCTTTATTATTTCAGCCATTATGTTGTAGATTTGCCACTGAGCTTGGGATCATTGTCTGGTTGCATGGCACAAGTTTAAGCTGTTAGCCAGATGTCCTCACATTTGGCTCTATATGACTTCATGGTCAACTTAGTTGGCTGCAAAACAAGCCCAAGACATCACCCGTCCACGACTGTACCTAACAGTTCGTATGTGGTGTTTGTGCTGATTTGCTGTGTTTGGTTTTCTCCAAGCATGTTGCTTTGCATTATGGCCAAACATCTCCACTTTGGTCGTGTCTGTCCAAAGCACATTGCTACAGAAGTCTTGTGGTTTGTTCAGAATCAACTTTGCAAACCTAAGATGTGCTGCCATGTTCGTTCTCCCGGAAAGAATATGGCAGAGAAGATGCTTTCTCCTGGCAACCCAAGCAGCTTGCTCAGTCTTTTTCTAATTGTGCTGTCATGAACTTTAACTTTTCACATGCTAACTCAGGCCTGTAGAGTCTGAGATGTTGCTCTTGGCTTTTTACAGTTTCAGTGCATTGCAACCTCTGACCTTGGGTTGAATTTGCTGGAACATCCACTGCTGGTAACACTGTGGTGTTAGCACACACCTGAATGCTTCAGCTCTGCAAACTGTGAAAACTTCTGATTTCACATAGGCCTTCACAATTGTTGATGATCAGTAAATCAGGTATATTTGATTAGCAGCACCTGGCAGCTATTTACCCTCTTAAATCCTGTGGAAGCATTAAGTGTGTACTTTACAGGTTTTTCACACTGCATCTACATTCTGGCTGAGTTTATGACAAATAAACAGTGACATGGTGTAATATGTCAAGTTGTTGCTCATCTCAGGTTGTATTTACCTAATTTTAAGATCTGCTGTGGATGTTTTTTTTATTATTATTATATCCTGATATGTATAACCTTAGAACTGAAAGAGAGTGTACTTTCTTTTTCAAATGTACTTTATAAACTGGTGCAATGTAAATGTTATGTTTGAAGCTCGTTGCCGAGCTTTAAATTAATTAGTTGTAGTTCATTTATGCACCTCAGTTCGGCAGCTACATGGAGATTTTTTGGCATCAATAGGTCCCCACCAGGTTCAAGTGGTGATTGTTGTTCTGTCTCTGTCCTGTCCTCCATATCCCATCTTCCATTTAATTTAGCTCCTCATCTTTTTAATGCAGCCTGGGGACCATCCCAGAATGATCTATGGGATAATCTGCCATTGCATTTAGCTGTCGAGTTTCCAGAAACTCTGCTTCACATATGTAAACAAACCAGGGTGATTAGGTCCGCTGGCAAGTTGTCCCTAATGGACATCCCTAATTCAGCCAGCAAAATGGCTGTTCCAGGCTGTTAATCTCTGTGTTTACTTTCAGTCTCACTCTACGCACCAACACGGATGAGCCGTTTGATCTCACTCCACTCAAGTTAAAAAAAAAAAAAAAAAAAATCCCTACCCCTGAACCGCAGGCACACCGCTCCCCTGAAATCACTTCAACACCCATTCCCTCCCCCTCCCTCCTTCCTTCCTCCTGGTATCATTATTCTTCCCTTTGAAATCACATTACCTGTGTTCTCTTTGTGAGCTGAGGAGTGTATGCTAGTAGATGAGACAGAATGGAAAATGTAGAGGAGGAGTGAAGTGAGGAAATAACCACAGCTTGAGTTTTATATCACCCGTCTACAGGAATTCCCAGTCAAGTGGGAGGATCAGTTTCTCTTCTTCTTTTATTTAGGGTCTCATATGTCTCCTGAGGAGACGTATGTCTCGTGTGGTTGCCATGAAATCAAAAGTAAAGGAGAAGTCTTTAACATTTCCCAGTAAGCATGGTTTTGATGTCTCACAGGTCAAAGATGTCTAGACATCTAGATTACATCTGGCCTGAATTCAGTTCAAAAGTGGATGTTTGGGAGGTTGTTTTTAATACAGTATATATTGAATATATGAATATTTAAGGGCAATATCACTTTGTTTCAAAATCACCTTATGTAGTCGACATTGCTATCATGCCAGTGAACAGCTGCCTATTCAATCAGACACAACATTAGCAACATTATCATCAAGCTCAAATATTCACTGATTTCTTGCCATTTTAGTGGTAATTTTGGACATTTACTGGTTTAATTTTTAGTCAGTGAAAAAGCTGATATACGCAACACTGGTACAGCTGACATAGCAGATTTAGACACTGCTATGCACAGATACAAACCTTACAACTTAGCAGGGCTTTTTTACATATACCTGTTCGACTGTTTGTTCGGACAGCTATCTAATCAGCCAATGACATGGCAGGAATTTAGTGCATTAAGGCATGTACACATGGTCGAGATCACCTCCTGAATTTCCAGCTGAACACTGAAACGGAGACAAAAGGCGATTTAGGTGAGTTTAACGTGGCATGGTTGTTGGTACCAGATGGGCTGGTCTGTTTCAGAAACTGCTGATCCACTGGGTTTTTCCCAAAGAACCATCTCCAGGGTTTACAGAAAAAAACATCCACTGAGTAACAGTTCTCCAGGTGAAAATGCCTTGTTGATGCCAGAAATCAGAGCAGAACAGCCAGATCGCATTAAGCTGATAGGAAGCAGACAGTAACTCAAATAACCGCTCGTTACAACCAAGGTATGCATCGAACCTTGAAGCAGATGGGCCAAAGCAACAGAAGACCACAATGGGTACCACTGCTGTCAGATAAGAACAGGACACAGAGGACACACAACTGACACGAAAATTGGACAACAGAAGATTGTAAAACTGTTGCCTGGTGTGATGAGTCTTGATTTCTGCTGCAACATTCACATGGCAGGGTCAGAATTTGGTGTAAACAACATGAAAGCATGGATGCATCCTGCTTTATATCAGTCAGTGTTTCAAACTGGTGGTGGTGATGTGCTGATGCAGTGGTGTGGGAGATATTTTCTTGGCACACTTTGGGCCCCTTAGTACCAACTGAGCCAATGCTGATTTTTATAATAATATTAATGAAAAAAATAATATATTGTATGTAATTATTTTGTACACTGTCAAGGACAGAAGCACAGTGGTTTGGCATCCCTTGTTCAGTGAAGAACTCTTATGGCCATATGTTTGAATAAGCGTCAGTCTTGTACAACAACCTACAACCACTTCATCAAGTGGAACCGGGATCCATGTTTGCAGTCGCTTCAATTCTTAAGTCCTACCTTTAAATATTTGAAGAGCCAGACACAAATTAAGAACAAGGAGATGAGAGGCTTCGCGGTGCACATGCAAGAATAGGAAAGCATTCATAATGAATGTGCTTCAGCTCCAGCTCTTGATTTATTTCAAGGCGAACGAGCACGGCGAGTGAATAAACTTGTTTTACACGTTTAACATGCGATGTGAATAGCAATTGTTTGTCCTGAGCTGGAAATGCAAGGAGTGATGGTTATTTAAAAAAGAAAAATTAAACATTTCCTTTGTCAGTGAAGAGTTCAGTGGATTCCAGGTGTGCAGTCTACTATAGTATTTTTGAACTCTTAGCCACTTCCCCCCTTTTCCTGCAGAGTATGTCAACTTGAGTTTGTCATTTTTGACATTTCCCAGAATATGTTTTTGAAAAGTGCCAGACAGCATGCTGCATGCAGTCGGGGGTTACATACAGTCAGGAAAAAAATGGGAGTCTTGTAGTGCGTCCATGTCTTGTAGCTGTATGGCACCATGGTCTGCTGAACCCACTGTTGTTTGAGAAATTGGTCTGTGTCTTACAATAGATTTTTCTCTGTATGATGCTTCAAATGGCTGTCAGTAACTCTGAGGGTTGGGATATTTTACGGATCACAACCCATTTATTTAGAGAACACATGTTTAAAAAAAAAGAAGACAGCATCAGAGATTTTAGGATGGACTTTTCCTGTGGATAACAACATGTCATTTCAGAGATTAGACATGGAATTATCTGCCTGGCATGCTGGTTGATTTTTTTCAATCTCTGGTGGTCAAACCAACCAAAAACTAAAAAAAATAATAATAATAATTTCCCCCTTTTTCTGTTTGTTTTGTGATGGGAATTGAACGTGTCTATAATCATGAGAGAGCTGCTATTTTGAAAAGCAGCTCCCAGCCTTCAGAGACGTGTTTTATTGGCTCGGTGGACGCCCTAATCTGTCATTTCACCGACGACAGCTTTACACATTTGGCGTCGCTGGATGGATTTAATGTTTATTTGAGCCCCTGAAGTAAATTACTTCTCAAGGTTTATTTCCTTCTCCAACAATTACCCAGTTCCATATGCAACACTTTCTTTGGTTGCGCTGCAGCTCTGAAACTATAATCTGCAACTGTACATGATGATCTGTATTCAAAAACACAAGGAATAGAGTGTGTGTGAGAACGAGAGAGAGACTGCAAAATGTGCCAAGAAAAAGTGAAGAATGTTAAGATGGTGTGAGTCAGGAAGAGACGGCAAGACAGAGACAAACATATGTAAACAAAGCCAGCAGAGAAAAAGCGAGGTGGAAGCCTGCTGAGTGTTGGACTGTGGAATTGTCTCCTCAGCTGCTGGCTAAGTCTGTCATCTGTTCAATAGTTGACTCAACATCTGGTGAAACTTGCATAAATACAGCTCTCTGAGCCACCGACAGAGAGGCAGCGAAGGATATTTAAAAGCTTATACACTTGACTGGGTGTTGTAAAGCACCTACACAGAACAGCAGAAGCCAATGATGGAGTATTTTCAGTGCATCATGGTCAATTTTGGTGGAAGTAATGCATTATAAAGCTGTAATCATATTACTCCTTTCTGTAATGCAGTAATCCTGGATATTAAAGCTCTAATTTTAGTTATCGCATTACATTTACTGATCCTATCGACAGGTCGTGACTCAGATTACACCCACAGCATTGTAAATAATTGTGAAATATCATACCTGTTTAAGTCTTATTCATTTATGGGAGTCTTTGTTCTGGCCTCTGCATTACAACAAGGAGCACAGCAATAGAGGATACATGCAGGAAAAATGAGAGGCTAATGGCCAGGGAAACAGATTTAACTTTGCTTTATTGGCTCAGTGTGCATTTTGCAGGACTTAAGGATGCTAAAGGGGTGAGTGGAGCTAAATGACTTTTTCCGGCCACTGGTTCATCTCAGATCAAAGTCTGTTCTAATCCTGGGTTTATTTGTTGAGTTTGAACCACGGATGCTTAGAAAAGATGGGCAAAGACATCGTGGCATCATCCAGCATAGCAGTTTCACTGGTGAGGGCAGATCTGACTGAACGGCTTCTTGTTTGTCATCTTTTTTTACACTAATGGGGGACACAATTTTGAAAAAAAGAAAATCATGTTATATCCGATAAGAAGTGAGACTAGCAACTATTACTGTAAACTGTTTTCCAAGGTCACATATTAACAGAATATGAATCAGAATCGAACAGGACAGTTTTCCCACAGACTTCTACAGCAAAGTGCAGAAGTCTTGATTTACACCTTTATATTTTATATTTTGTTTCTAAGGATGTGTCAAAGAAGGCAGCTGGACTTCTTTAGCTTTGTGAACTTCTTTCACAAAACAGAAGAGGTCCAATTCCCTTAACCTGCATTCTCTTTAATGAATGCAGGATTAAGGCTCCACCCATCGTGCTATACCCTAGTAGGTGGGGTATAGCCACCTATTCGCTTGTCCCTACAAAGCAAGACACCAAACAAATGTTTTATGCCACCTTGGTATTGTGAAATCAGATGTGATAAGCAAGGAGTGAATCTTATTGAGAAACTGGGGGACACTGCAGGCCCTTTGGCTAACAACCTAACACTCAGAAGTCATAAGCCATTGACCATGTCTAGGATTTCACTTATTGTGACCTGGAAGTAATATTCACAGAGATCACAGAAGAAGGGATGACATGGCCATTTCCTCATAGACTTCTGTATAAGTGTAAGTTTTTTGGCAACCAAGCCCTTTCAGCTTGCAAGCAAGAAGCTTCAACAGGCTATAACAGTTTTCAACCATCACATTATAATTTATCTAGGAATTGCACTCTTCAGTTAATAACTACTTTTTTGTTTGATAAAAGGATGGCCAATAAATATGGAGCCAAAGTGAAATCAAAACAATCCACAAATTCCCATTTTAAGTGAGCGAGCAGGCTGTGTTTCAGTCAGCCATCAGAGCCATCCTCAATGCATTAGGCTGTCGTTCTATTTCTGGGCAGTGGGTAGAGAGAGATGTCCTATATCAGCGCCTGTTCAGGCTGGCTTTATGGGAGACCTCCTCCTCTTGCAGTTCAAGTCAATTGTCAACATGATTTATGGAGATGTGAGCTATCTCTAGACTGGCTCCTCAATCTTCCCCCTGACGAATTGGTACCATTGGCCCATGCAACTGCCGTTTGTTTTCTTCACTGGCCAATTTTCATCCAAGCTGACAAATTAAATCTGCCATGTTTTTGAGGAAGCTATTTTCCCCTCCCTCCTCCTGTTTTCCATATATGACCTGCTCCACAATTACCAGAGATATGCGATTGACACCAGCATATAAACTTTCCAGAGCAGTTTAGGAGTCTAACATGAGTAATATCCACACTTTTAATAGAGGTATAGTGTCATAACGTTTAATGGGAAGGAACGTGGCTAGGATGACACGCATCTCTCAAAGACACGCACCACTTATTGTCCCAATCATCTCATATGGCTCACCAACACCAGTATTGCCTGATTAATGTGACTGGCTTTTATGAGCAGGATAAAAGGCTCTGCATATTACCCAGGCAATTATAATACCCGGGAAAGTCTACTAAAAACAATGGAAAGCTCATGCAATCAACTAAGTGACAGCAACTTTTTTAAAAGTTTGGCTATTTAAGTTTATAATTGACTCCTCTCCACGACCACTAAAAAGGAAATGAGAGTCCAGTGAGCAATCAGCCGTATCTTTATCCTGAACCTTTGTTGCCCTGCTCTGCCCTGACCTGCCTGCAGATTAAAGGAAATTAACTGCCAGTGGCAAGGTGGCTGAAAGGCTGGAGAGAGCTGAAAAGCCAGCAGGTTTGTCCCCTGCGTCTACAGCCAATGAGAGTGCCCAAAAGTAAATGTCAATATTGCTAAGAGGTCTTAATCCAGACCCAAGTAAACAACATACTACTCAGTAGTGTAAAGGTTATGTTCTCAATAGTGTAGCTACATAACCGCGTGGTATTGGTGTGGCTTAAGGGGATCATAACTGTATTTATCCCAAAAAATTTTTAAGTTTGTAGTTTCAAGGTGGCACCGTACTGTATTTAAATATTTATGTGATCATGGTGACATCACCTGTTGGTTAGTAAAGCCCCTTTGGTTACCAGTGAGGTATTTTGAAACAGATTAATAAATCTCTTCCTAAACCCTTGTTCCTCACACTCTAAGCCTAGGCCTGCCCTAAAACATACCTTGTTTATCGTCTTTTTTGTCTCTAAATTTGACCATAGCTTATAAAATAGACATCTTGTTATATTTAGTAAAACATCTAACAAGCAACTGGGCTCATAACCTCATCAGTCAAGTATTTACTAGCGTCATAGATTCAGGTAGCTGAAGTTTCCATACTACCAATTGTGAAACTAGAGCAGTCGCCACCTTCTTCTGTACTTCTATATTGGTTTCAATGGTGAAGCCACAGATCACCCACTGGTTTGTGAAGTCCTTGTTGTTTTGAAACCAAATATGATGGGCAGGGTGCAGCTCCGGCTGTCACTGCTCACTGGCTAACAACTTGTCAATCACAAGTCTTGAGCTGATGAGCATACCAGGAATAGTCCTATTTTCTGTAACTTAAAATTACCAAAATTTGCAAGTTGGACTTATTTCATCCAAAATGAGAGACTGGACCAATAAACTCAACAGGAAATGTTTACAGAGCCCAAGTCTGAAGACATACTTTGCAATCACAACTAAAAAGAATGCAGGGTTCATGCAATTCAATTGGCTTCACTTTTCATACAGTTTTATGCATGAGGTGTTTGGAACGCCACACAAAACAACCAACTGATCCGAGCAAAATCAGGCAGTATGGATCCATGACTCATAAATAACATTTAACAAATGTTAGGAAATCTGTTTTGTGTGTCTGAAAGAAAAATATATCGGCCAATATATCAGCTTTTTAAAAATCACCATATATTGGTATCATTATCAAAAGTATTATATCGCTCTATAAGCTATACTATAAGCTCGAAAATAAGTACGCAAGCACAGAGACTACAGTCATGAGACATTCTTGAGAAATTAGTTAAAAAGACCCGTGTGTTTACTTTTTTGACTACAGCTGATTAAAAAAGGTGTTTGGGGTTTTTTTCTGGGCTGCGACACCCATTGTACAGGAGAGGAATGTAGTGCCCCAAGATCCACTATAAATGGATCTTGGTGGCTATGGTGACATCACAGTTGGTGTGTGCAACAACCAATGTAGTGACTGACCCTTTTTTAGGGATTTTATTAATGTCAGGACAGGAACTTAAAAGAAAAACCACAATAATAACTTGTTACTTCTTTAATGAAAAGGTGTTTAAAGCATGAGATATAAGTTGTTACCTGATCAGTGCATAAATGAAATGATAACATTCATTATCAAAAACTAATAAAAAAAAATTAAGAACTTTAAAATTACAACGCAAGCTCTATGTTTATGTTTTGCTGTTGGAGACATTTAATCAGGGGAAAATCAGGTTTTTAGTCTTCGGTGTTAAAAGCATCTGTTATTAAAACAGTGTATGATTCCTGCATTGCAAATTGAATTATTAAAAATGACTGCTCATTTTGCTAAAATCCTGCAGATCCACCAGGAAATCTGTCAGACTTAACCAAAGAAGATGCTAACCGTCAAAATTTAGGATATTTTTTATTTTACTGCTCACTCCTTCCACTTCTGCATGAGGCAAAAACAACATGCACGCATCATGCACAATCCCACTCAGGAGCACCACCATCCACAGTGCCAACTGAGAGGGAAAGGTGGGGTGGCAGTGCTTTCTGATTTAGTCCGCACAATGTGGAGGAGTGATTTTCTCTGCGGCACATTTGTTGCTTCTTTTAACCCTGCGAGGGGGATACTCACCCTCCCAAATAAACCCAAGCCCTCCTCCTTCCTTGCTCCAACCTCCTTGCTGCTCAGAAGATTGCCTCAGTTTTTCCCGGTGTGATTGGGGCGATAACCACTAATGGATTTGGAGCCCCGGGCACATTAAAGAGGAGAACTGTTGGTGAATCTTGTTTTAACTCTTTAATAAGAAGGAAGCACTGGTAAACATGTTAATTCAGTGCTGTAAGGTCAATATGATAAAAGCAAGATTTTAAAAATGTCATATGGTTTTGCAACTGAGGATCACTTTTATTTGTGATTTATATCTTCTGTACAAATCCCTTGAATCTGCAGGATAAACAATAGTTAAGCAAAGGGAAAACATGAAGATATACAGCCATAAATCTGCATATGCACACGCAGAAGACAACAAATGTGTTCAAACACTGGCACGCTTGCATGGTACAATCTGTGTGCAGGCGTATTTCAGCTTGCCCTGGGGTTGGGGAACCCTCATTGTCATGTTTAACAAATGTTCCGTCAAAGCTGCACTTTAAAGATGGGACATGTCACAAGGGGCATGTGAGAAGCCCACTTGCCTGGAGGTAACACAGACGAGCGGTCTGGAACAGAAGGAAAGGGAGGAGGAAGTAAACACAACAGGCGGCAGCAACAATCCTTGACATTTCGCTACGAGCACATGTCTTAGCTGCTGCAGAATAAATCATCTAAACAGCAGAGGAGCAATGAAGATCCTGAAAGGTGGGGAGGGAGAACTTCAGGTTTGGGGTCATGGGGGAAGCAGGTCATTTTACATAGGTCTAAACAGGACAAAACCAGCAAATGTGTCTTTAAGAGTGATTAAATGGTATTAAACGTGTAATATCTGTGGCTTATGTAAGGCAAAAACCATAAATTAATTATAAAATATCTGAAAGTTAAAGAAAACTATTCAGAGCAAAATGTAAAGCTCCTCGAAACTAAAATAAAGTAATTATTTGTCAGTGTCTTCTAAAACTGGAGGCAGCTGCTACTTCACTCCAAATTCTAGTTATTTTAAACTACAGTAAATAAACCAAAATAAAGCAGATTTTTGTCTGTGCCTTCTATAATTTTTGGAAAAGATTGAAGTTTATGGTTGGGATTATGCAGAAATCTGAAATGGTGGAAAAGCAGGAAATATATTATCATGTTATTAGTGTTATTTGCATGAGTCTGTGCTGTCATTGTTTCTATGAACTCAGTGGTAATTTTTCCCTCCCTATCTATTTATGACCATATCAATCTATCAATTCAATTTTCCTGACAACCATTGTCACTTCAAGTGCTTCATACTGTAGGGTTAAGGCCCACAAGATTAGAAAGAAAAACCCAACAATCAGATAATCCCCTATGAGCAACTGGTTGGTGACAGTGGGAAGGAAGAACTCCCTTTCAATAGGAAAAGATCTGCAACTTACCAGGCTCAGGTTCCAACCGTTCATTGCTGTGACAGGTTGTGGAATGAGGGGAAAGACGAGAGAAAAAAGGAGGACAGCGAGACAAGGACAAAAGACAAACAACATGAGAGAGAAGACAGAAATTAATGACACACAGCAGTGGCAAATAAGTCCTCAGTGCATGATGGGAAGTCCTCCAGCAGCAGATGCTATAGCAGTATAACTAAGGGATGGGTCAGGGTCACCTGATCCAGCCCAATCTGATATTTAAAATTTGCTTTACACTTTGATTCAATGTCACAAATCTAGTGCCCCAGATAATAACTTTAATTGATCTTAACCCTAGCTACTGCTAAAATTTCTCCCATGCATTCATGGCATCAAAAACTGCCATTCTCCCAGATAATATTGACATAAGGAGCTGTTAGGTGTTGTTATTGGAGGCGGGCATTACTTTGTGTCTGTTACAGTATGTCATCATACTTCATTACCTACACCTTGCTAGTGTTGGGTTACACCCCTTTTGCTTTCAGAACTGCCTCAATTCTTTGTGACATAAATTCAACAAAGTGCTGGAAACATTCCTCAGAGATCTGGTCCATAATGACATGATAACATCACACAGTTGCTGCAGATTTGTTGGCTGCACATCTGTGATGCAAATCTCCCAGGGGCCTAAAGTGTGCCAAGAAAATATCCTTCACACAATTACACCACCGCCGTCAGCCTGAACTGTTGATACAAGGCAGGATGGATTCATGTTTTCATGTTGTTCACGCCAAATTCTGACCCTATAATCTGATGGATGGGTAGATAGATAGATAGATAGATAGATAGATAGATCATTTTAATAGCCCAACAAGTAAAAATTGTTACAGCACCAAGATGTTCACTCATTTGTGGTCATATGGTGTAGGAATGCACAGAATAAATGTTTGTGTTTTTGAAGTACATATTTGTATATAATTCTGGAATTTTCAGAGTTTATTGTGAGTGTTATTTCTTCAGTGTGTTATTTGGAAAGATTAGTTTAGGGAAGAATGTGGGAATAAGGGAAGCCACACTGAAGGGCACAAATCATAATCTTGGCGGGAGTAGGTGATGGAAGTAGGCGTGGTGTGGTCTTCCTTTGTTGTTGCCCATTTGCTTCAAGGTACAGTGTGTTCTGCATTCAGATATACTCTTCTTCATACTTGTTGCTACAAGTGGTTATTTGGATGTTCTTTGACCTCTAGCATCAACAAGGCACTTTTACTTGGAGAACTGACGCTCACGGGATATTTTCTCTGTAAACCAGTCATATGGTTCTGTGGGAAAGTCCCAGTAGATCGGCTGTTTCTGAAATACTCAGGCCAGCCCGTCTGGCACCAACAACCATACCACATTCAAAGTCACTTAAATCACCTTTCTTCCCCATTCTGATGCTCACTTTGAGCTTCAGCAGGTCGTCTTGACCATGTCTACATGCCTCAATGCACTGAGTTGCTGTCATGCTACTGGCTCAAACCTATATAAAAGCTGGCATAGAAACACACTTGCACTCTGTTAAAAATAGTAATTCGAAAAAAATCAATCAATGACAAATGCACAACAAAAACACTGGATTTTATTCATTCCATTGTTTTTAATCTGAATCCACAATTCCCTCAAATATCTCCTCATATTGCCTTAAGACACAGAGTTTCTGAGTAAATATTTTCCTCCTCAGTCCATCCCTCACACAGTGAGATCTCCAAACTTTCCAGCCTAGACTCCTCTGCTGATGTGAGGCTCAGGCTTTGAGTAAAATTAGCATAATTTAGAGTGATTGTTCCCCAGCCTGCAAGCCTTCCCCACAAACTTCTTCCCAACGTGCTCCAACGAGCCCCCTCTCGCCCTGGCTTGCTCTGATCTGACGTGTATACAAAGCACAATGTTTCAGAGGCTTGTTTTTCTTGTTCTTGAGCTCCACAGAGGAAAAAAAGATGAAGAGGAGGCAGGGCAGATGCCAGAAACTTATCCAAACATCATTGATTTTACCGGGTTCTTACTGGAGCTGGCACAGGTTGGTTTCCCGATCCGATGCCGAGGTATTTGACAGAACAACCAGGAAACCTGTCAGGATGATTAAAAATGATATGAAGGCACAAAAAGCTGTCCGCCCACACCTTTCCAGCTTGCTAACACATATTTCCGTTCCGTCCAAAAGCCTTTAACGAGAGAGAGGTACTTTGATGCAGGACTCTCTGGAGTGTTTGTACACGTGAAGAAGAAAAGGAAAGAAGCAGGCATAGGCCAGAGGAAAGAAATAATTGGCCACACTGGTCTTGTGTCCAGCTCTAGACCCAGTGTTGACTACACTCCTGCTTCTGTAAGTGTTTGACCTATCTGCCCGTTTGAAAAGCTCTATCTAGGTATATGTGCACCTACTGAAGCATGAAAGCCCTCAGAGGCAGCGTGTTAGACAGCCTGAATGGAGAGAGGTGCAAAGGGGGCATACGAATAGGATAACAGGAGGAGACCTGTCGAAGAAAATACCCATCTGGACAAACAGTTCAATCTAGCAGCAAACTTTTCCAAAAACAAGTGAAATAATCAGACGCTTGGATGAGATAATATCACTGCTTCATGGTTCAAGGAGAATCAAATGATGCAATCTTGATGCCACAGCAATATAATGTCACTTGTTTCCAGAAAACAACCTGTGCTGCATTTAAAAAACAGTCTCAACCCCCTGACTGATTGTTTTACTCCTTTTTTTTCTTTTATAAAGGATGCAGGCTCTGCTGTCTGATTTCACTAAATGACCCTCAAATGAACCAACAAGTGCTTTGCCAGGTGATGAGATCTGCAACTCCCCACCAGCCTCATTGTATTTTCAAGTGTTCGACAAAAGAGGCAGGTGCTTTTGTGCTGCAACAGATGTCAACGACATTTTATTTACAAGCCAAAAAACAAATAAGACAAATGCTGTCTTACAGCTGCCTCCATGATCACAGATTATTAATATAATTCTGCTGCATCTCTGCTTTAATTATAGACTAGCTATATTAATCTGTCAAGGAGTCGACATGCATTTGGTCACTGAAAGATGGAAAGTTAAGTTAAAAGCTTCGTTGCTTCATGCTTTTAAAGAAATATAAATGTTAAAAAGGGGATCTGCTATGCTTTATTTTCTGTCATATATACTCTGTTAAGATGGTGGACGTTCATATTAAACAAAGTAAATTTCAAACAATGAGCTCACTGAATGTGTGAGTGATCCCTGATCCTTAAGGTGGGTAGTGACCGAAAGAACGAGATCGCGGATACAAGAGGCAGAAATGGGCTTCCTCCGAAGGGTGGCTGGCGTCTCCCTTAGAGATAGGGTGAGAAGTTCAGCCATCCGGGAGGGGCTCAGAGTAGAGCCGCTGCTCCTCCACATTGAAAGGAGCCAGTTGAGGTGGTTCGGGCATCTGACCAGGATGCCTCCTGGGTGAGGTGTTCCGGGCATGTCCCACCGGGAGGAGGCCCCGGGGCAGACCCACGCTGGAGAGATTATATCTCTTGGCTGGCCTGGGAACGCCTTGGTGTTCCCCCGGACAAACTGGAGGAGGTGGCTGGGGAGAGGG
>VVHJ01023479.1:226-13723 GCA_015107715.1 Tylochromis polylepis
GTGTGTGTAAGCCAATGTAAACAATGTAAGTAAACTTGACTAGAACAAATATGGTGTCCACACACAAACATTAGTGCTACACGTCAACTGTCAGTGTTTTCCTGTATTCTATTTGACTCTCTTATTATTATTTAATCCTGTTCTCAACTCATATTTTTATACATACATATAATTTATTACATCTTATACCTGTAATTTTTGTCACTAGTGTCTCTCTTCCACTCTATTTTTTAATTTACACACAGAGTGATTATGTAATACCCACTTCACGCTTAAACATACACTTGCTGTATGTAAACAGCATTATTAGAGGCTGTGCAGAGTAATCATCCTGCTCATTTGCTGCCAAGGCGTTTCAACATAGATTAATAAAGTTAAAGGCTTATTAAGTAACTGCACAGAGTTACTGTTAGACAGATGGAGGGGGGGTAAGAAACAGAGAAAGTGAGACTTTGACTTTTGATTCAGTCCAATGAAAGGGCTCCCAATAAGCGAGAAGAACAGAAACTGGCTCATCAACTCCAGTAACACCCACCCACACAGGCACACGCATGATCACACGGAAAAGAAGCGAATAGATTATAAAAGTATAAAAGTGCCAATATCTAACAAGATAATCAAAAAGAGATGCAGTCTTATTCTCTTTTCTCACAGTTTAATGTGAGAGCAACACATAAAGTCCATCCAAAAACATGCAAAGGCTGAGTGTGATTATTAAAAAGGAAAGAAAATCAGTTTCTTAGAACTAGCATTCAAAGAATGTTCATGAAGATTCCAGGGAGTGTATTAAAAAGCAAGACAACAGAGCTGATCCAGAATAATTATTGGATTTGGAGTTGCCTTTTGTTTGTCTGCTCGTATAATCATGAGGTCATTTAAAATGCGGCAACAGCGGGCCAACAGGTTCTGCAAATTAAACGTCAAAGTTGTGTTTGTAACGTCCCTGTAGAACAACACATAGGAGAGTTTTCTGAACCTATGGCTTACGCACACATCACTACTGAAAATGAAATGAGTTGTGCATCTGACACTGCTGCATTCAAGGCTTGGTTAGGTTTAAACACAAACTAGAATCGATCAGGCATTAGGCAAGCTTGGTGATTTGGTTTGAAATGATTACTTAACGAGGGTGGGCCAAATATCGGGGATTGAGACTGTTAAAAGCAAACACTGACCGTTAGTTAAAACTGTATGTTCTGTAAATCCATTCTCTGTACAGGCCTCTATGGAGAGCTGCTATATAGGCATCACAACTAACCTCTCTTCTACTAGCATGTTAGCTAATGAAACCTTAATTTTTTAATTTTTAAAAAATAAACTTTCTCCACTTTATTTTTATTATTCCAAGATTAACATTCATTGCAATCTTTTGCATGGGAGTCTCACCTATGTGACTTTTCAGAACAAATTTAAACAAATACTGTTTGACTGCTCAGCTGAGGAAACCCTTTCACAGCAGCATAGATGCAACTAGTTGATGTACATCAACTTGTGTATCATTCAATCTTCTCTGTCCCACTGTCAGATGTCTTGGAACTGAATTCACACCTGGAGTTGCCTGTGGGCTTGTTGAAAATGGTGTCAAAAGGCATCTGAAGTTATAAAAGATATAAGATTGTTCTTAAAAATCTGCCACTGATATCATATGTTAAAATAAAGCCTGGTTCCAAAGCTGTAGGTTAGGTTTTCAATATTTTTAAACTTTGACATCAGACATCAGAAGTTACCCATTACCTAATGTCTTGCTTTGCTCAAAACAGGTATAATTATAATGACCCCTTGAGAGCTTGCTGACATGTTGTCTTTAGGGGTGGAATTACTGCCTCACAGCAGGGTCATTCATAAATTCAAATGCGATGGTATTATGTAAAAAACACACATCATCATAAATGTAGCTGAAAAAAGGTGGTTGTGTTTTGCTACATACCTGACATAGTCAAATAAGTCAATATATCCTAAACAGTGGCCTACATTTGGTACAAACAGATTCCTTCTGTGGCCCCATCACTTGGCACACATTTCATGACGTCGCTACATCTATCCTTTGTTAATGGAATCAAAAACAATACATTTCACACTAAACTTTAATTTTTTTTATTTTCTTTTTAGAAGCTTTCAGTTTCATCAAATATTAAACCAAAACTCCTTTCTCTGATTCCTCTATCTCCAGGATTTAAAAATTGAGCTCTCAACAGAATCTATTAAAAATTAATGATTTTATAATTTCCAATTCCATTTGAGACTTTTGAGAAGCAACAACCAAATGTGGTGATAATAAGTGAACACTGCAACATAGTTACAGATGGTGTTTTTATTTACTGCAAAAACCAAAACCATAACTTTTTTGGGGGTATGTCAGTAGCTGTTGCAGAAGCCACATCGGTAGCTGAAGATGTGTGGGCAGTGAAGGGGGAAGGGCAGCTCACTACATTTCAGTACATTTTAACAAGCAGTTATCGCAGGCTAAAAGGGTCTGTAATCAATGTAATTTCGAGGCAAGTACCCACAAGAAGCCAAGCTACCAGAAAGCTGACACTCCTCTGCTGTCTTCTTTGCTTTGGTCCTCTCCTCCTCCCTAATCAGCCAGTCCTTGCATCCCTTTCTGCCTCCTCTGCTCTTCACTGATTTCATAATGTTCCCTTGTCTGCATTCGAATGTCTCACTTACTTTCTGCTCTTTGGTCTGTTTGTTCACTGTTGCTCTTCTTTGTCTTAATACATACTTTTTGTTCTTGGCCTTCCCTTCGATCTTTCTCCTCTATTTTCCGGCCTCTTGTACTATTTTATCTCTTCCTCTACTTTATGCCTCTCTAATTAGGACAGCGAAACAGTCCCCATCTGGAGGACAACATATTATTTACAAAGTACATCAAAGGCCATCTTAGCATGCGCATTATCCACATATAACCTAAGAACCATGAACTGCATTGGTGTACATGCTTTGTTATTTTTATGCACATTCAGGAAGTGATAGAAAATTGCACTTAAACGCTAAACTGAATATTTATTCAGTCGTTATTCAGACCCACTTTACCCAAAAACTATGTGCCTTGATTTTTCTCTAGTTACAATTTAGCCACATAATATCTCACAAGACTGTGGTTTCTTATCTCAGTGTCTTTCTTTAACACGCCTCACCTGTGGCACAAATACATTTTGAAAAGAGGATGGATTGCTCAGAGAGTTCACTTTTACCTAAAAGAGCCTACTTTATTTTATCATTTAATTATGCTTCCTGTTGTCTTGCATGTTCTCATGTATGTGGGCGGCCTTTCCTTTTTATTCTCATATAGTTTGTAAACAAATCATACTTAGCACGAAAAGAACATCCCTCCCTTCTGCCATTAATCATGCTAATATTCCCCACTGGAGCCATTTTATATTGGGAAGGGAAATTTCTCAGAAGCTCGATCAATTTCATCCTTTTTTAGTCAAAAAAAAAAAAAGGAAAGGGGGAAAAAAGATGATTCTTTAAAATGACAGATATGATCTGTGTCATTTGCGATGTATACTACACTATTTATAATCTCACATCATCTCAGGCAAAATAAACCCAGCCTCCTACCCTCAGTCCACACCTGGGTGACGTAATACGTTTGAGTTGATGTGTGGTGTTTTTAAGGACCATTGTTAGGAAAGGTGAAATAGCGCCCCCTGCTGCTACTAATCGTTCAGTTTACAATATAGTGTGTTTAGTACACATTACAGTCATTATACAGTCCAAATTGGTGGTTTGGAACCTTACATATGTTTAACAGATTTGAGTGAAGATTATATATGTAAGGGCACTAATAAGAAATATTTAATAATCTTGCATCAACCCAACTGATGAAGTTCAAAATTCAAACTGGCAGGGGACTTAAATAACTTCGGGCATCTATTTTCCTAACTGCTCCACTCCACAATCATTTCCTGTAATTACAGCCTAAAGGTAAACACAGGACACTTCCTGTGGCAACTGTAGACAAGCAATATAACACTGTTATGTTAATGTTATTTTTATGCTATAATAAAATGATCCAATTTAAGAAGAAGAAAAAAGTTCTCACCAAAAGGCAGTGAATTAATAAATGTTATGTCTGCAAAATATGTCAGAGCAGAGGGAGGCGTGTGAATTGGTCAAAGAGCACAGCTCCAAGTTAAAACAGTGTAGATGACTGATAGGAAGTGGTTCAAACCACTGAAGCAGTATATAAGCCTGCAAGCCACAGGCTTCAGGCAGCAAAACCCTGACAGTGACATTTAAGAAAGTCACTGAGGACACATGGTTGGTTAACACAGCGGCTGAGGTCTCACACTGCATCATTTTAACACCCTCTCCCTGAGTATTGGTTTTACATTTTACATCTGAGACCTTTTGACATCTAATACCTAAAGAAATAACCACCATTGTTATTATATTGATACTGCACACTTGCTAACTTCAGTTACTGGTGTATTTAATTATGTGTCACACCTTGACTTGACAAAGACGATCTCCATTGAATTTATTGTGTAACTCTGAGAGAAAAAAAAATAGGTGTACCTACTATGTGGTGATGAATTACAGGTGTGTCACAACAGAGCAGTGAATTACTACTGTAATTATTGTGTTCTATGAACATTAAATGTATAAATAAGAAAACAGAATTGAGTATAAAACAAAACAAAACAAACAAAAATCTGGCTTCTTTATTTGCTTAGTTTTTAAACTCAGCCCAAAATGTGAGAGGAAGAGATGGGAGATGTATTTTGGGGTAAGAGAACCGGAAGTCAGAGGAAGCAATTTGGAGATGTTGTCTAGCAAGACGCAACTGCTATAACTTGCAAAACCTTAATTGTTGATTAAAGAAAGCTAGCTGAAGACTATTTTGTGCATATTCAGCACCTCTGTCTCCAACTTCCTTCTTTCCTTCTTTCTTTCCTTTTTTTTTGGCCCACTCGTGAGAGGTCTCTCCTACCTGAGCGGGCTCCCCGGAGCTTGAACAAAACTCTAGCTCGAAATCCGGAGGTATCACTTTGAGAGCGGCACCTGTGGCGGTGCCACAGCTGAGGAAAAAGCTTCATCTCCCGGTAGGTATCCCCCTCCTCTTCGTCGGCCATGGTCGCCTCGTTTGTCAACCCGCCAGGCGAGAGGAGTAACAAGTTCACAGTGAAGAGAAAGCGAGAAACCTCACAGGAACCTGCTGAACATCAGCAGCCCGCCTGCCCCTCCTCCCTTCCTCCTCTTCAAGGTTTTCTTAGCCCGCAGACAGTACGTGTTCCTGTATTTGTTCACGCCCATCATCTGCTGCTGTTATGACTAAGAACAATTGTGAAAGGCAGTGGCAGCTACCTACCCATTATCCCACTCACTGCTGAAGCTGTTTCCATTTTGCATGCCCTAAAAGAAGAAGAAGAAGACGGAGTTTAAGCAATGCATGCATTTGCGTCACACTGCGCTTAGCTGTAACATAAGGCGGCATGCATGGAAAATAAATATATTTAGTGCACAGAAACTCCATTGCAGTCATACATAAAGCAAAGACATTTACCGAGTCTACATCTGGATGCAGGACCTGGGAGTTGCATGCGTTTTCTCCTGCATGTTTGAACCTTGTGGACAGACAGTAGCAGTAAAATCAAGTTGGAAATAGTCATATTTATTAAAAACAAACAAAAAAACAGACAATGTGAGGCACTTTTGCATGAAGAAAGGTTCCTTTTGTGACACATCTTACACAATAACAAATGTCAATTCATCACCACGGGATATTCACAGGACTCGGTGGATGCAGGCTTTAAACGTTAGATGTCGCTAAATCACTACTCTGCTGATTTCCGTCCAGGTTGACACCCAGTGCTTCATTTTCACATTTTTATGTAAAGACCTCTCACTCTGCTCTCATTTTTCAAGCACCAAATTTGACAACCTTTAAATATGACTGGTTTGACTGGTTTGGTATGACAGTGTTTGTGTGGAAGAAAAGTGGCACACAATGCTAGCAGGTAGTCAGGTATATTATATTTTAATCTAATGTTTCCAGCTCTTCCATCAATAAGAAAAAAAAACGTTTGTTTTTGTGGTTACATGTGAAAATCTTTTTATGTTCCCATATTCACTGTTATTTCAGCTGCTGTACTGAGTGGACACAGTCTCTGGGTTTCAGTAGGTATGGAGCCATAGATTTATATATAACTTCTGAGCCATTTGACTATTTGCAATATTTGTGCAAATCTTTAAAAAAAAAAAGAAAGAAAGAAGAAAAGACAAAACCTCTATTTCTCAGCATATACTGCCTCTTCGTATTTGTCATAGTTTCCATCATTTTGACTAAAATCTGCAAAACTTGTGACTTTTTTGGTACCTTGCAACTTTCCCTGTTGGGCATAGCATTAGATATTAGACAGGCTAAGGCTGTAATAAAAAGCCTTCCCTTCACATTCACTGAGGTAAATGCCAACACTTGTCTGGCAAAGAGAATCAAAATGTAGAACATTGTCTCAAGATTTGTGACAAGTGGACAAGGCTTACAAACACGGTCCAGTCCTACATAAAGAGGGACATCTGGTCACCCTCAATACCACTGACATTTATATTGAGCAGATTGCAATTCAATTAAACATGTAAAAATACCCATATATTTATATGTTATTAAAAAAAATACTTGCTCAAATGTCTGATCCAAACTAAGTATTTAGTATTAGTATTTATTTTAAATAATAATAAATAAAAATAATGAAAAATTGTTGCATTTGTACTGTATTATGCCCCTGTTACACATGGATTCATATTAAAATTATATTTAAAAAACACTAATAAAAATCTAAACAACATAGCTCTATCGATGTTTTTAAGCGTCAGAGGGCTCATCTTCATAATAGACGATTTGCGGTCGTCGCTCAGCAGTAGCAGTGTTGGAGCCCTGTCCTGGATCGGGGGAGATGGGCTGAGGCATAGAGCATAGACCCAACAGCAACCGAGATCCACGGCGGCTCAGCGCGGCACTTACAGGAGGGGAGACTCGGGTAAGCCGACATGGGCTGTTAAACTAAATTAATTAAGCTACTAACTTTGTTGTTTCGTGCACTTCAAGTTGTCCGTTTAATATTTAACGAAGCGGGCTAGCAGGAGTCGCCAGTGTTAGCTGGGGGTTAGGTTAACGTTTGTGACAAAACTTCTTTCTCCCAGCTAGTTATAAACGGTCGAGCAGTAAAGAAAAGGCAGTATTATGGGGGTGTTATATTGTAATTCTCGGTATCTTGCGAATCGTTTTACAAGTTTGCGGCATGCTAAGTACAAGCTAACATGAGCCATATCGTTCTCAGTTAAGTTGAGGCCAGGGAGCCACAGCTGCTGATGCTACTAACACAGCCGTTTTCAGCGTGTTGTGGTAAACTGGAATACCCAACGTTAGGTAACAGTTTGTGGTTGTGATGTTATATTTACGCTGGGATTATGGACTCTTGTTTCCTAAATCCTTTGGTTTAGAAGCGCAGGACTCGGCTAGTAGACTAAACCCACTGAGCATCTTCGTTTTGCCTTGCTTTGGAAATAGGCAAACCCAGACTAGGGTATTGCTGTGGTGCACAGAAACCTGGCTGACCAAGTAACTTTGAAGGCTAAAACCGGGCAAACCTGCTGGCTTTATGGGCTCCGTTTAGATTAAAGCTTTCTGGTAAGAAATTATTTATTTTATTTGAACTGGAATGGCCTGACCCACAATGAGCAAGTGAAGTCCCCTGCCCCTTTCCTTAGATTACCTTTAATCCCTTACCATTGTTTTCTCTCTCTTTATTTATTTAATTTGTTGCTTTTTTTATTTTTCAATTCACATGCATGACTGCTGCAGTCAGCAGCACAAGCAGCATAAACTTTTAGTCTGCAGTTTCTATTTCCAGCTGCTGTGTTACTTTAGATGTTATAGCAGCAGTTTAGGACCATGAAAACAAAATACTGACTGTCCAGTCCTAACTGTTGACTTATGACTTGCATATCTTGTGACAGTGTTTGTGCTGGTGAAACCTTCCAGCAAATGTAAAGAGTCAGTCTACCTGGGAAATGTTTGACCTAGAAAGAAGTGGGCTCTTATCACCGTCTTATCTTAAGAGATTGACCTTTAAACTCGCAAATCTTCGCTGTAGTCTGGTTGGCACTTTCTACAATTTGTTTTAGTGTTTCCCTGTATCTTTCCTTCCTTCAATTTACAGTGAAAACCGTGCTGTGTGGTCCCAGACAGAATCTTTGCATTTGTAAGTATCCCGGTAGTGATCTGTTTTGAATCCTTACTAGAGAAACCCAGATATGCTACTCAAATAGAGGCTGGGTTACTGATCACTGCTTGCCATGTGTGAAGGGCTTTCCTCGGCACAATTATGCGTGTCCTGTAAGGAAAATATTCAAAGATTTACTTGTGAGGGAGCTGAATTATTGTAAGCATACTATGACCATTGGCCCTGGACACACAAATACCTATTCATGCAAAGCTACACTCTACATTCTGCATTTGTACAGAGCACAAGAGGTAGGTTGCACTGTAACACATGGTAGCTTACAGCCACCTCGCATGAATTAATATGAACTTATATTTGTTATTTTGACATGTTAAATTACTGATGTGCTGTTATGTTCTATATATGTCCTGATAATCCCCTGTGGGGGGGGTTATATATCCCCACATGCAGACATACCCACTGTGATGAGCCCTTTTGACAAGGGAGCAGCTGAAAGTAGAAAGGAGTGCAATATATTTGACCACAATAAATCCAGATCTTCATCACAGATGCTTTACACAAAAGGATCCCTAACCACTTCATCAAGGTCGTGGGCCATTGGTCATTACAAGCCTAACAGCTATATATTTGCAGTAGTCTTCAAGATCTTTGTAACGGTCAGTCATCACTGCTTCTGGGGAATGCCTTCTTAGGGAAACGCTTGGCCCGGGAGATGTGATACCTGTTACTGAAAAGATGCGCATCTCAAGAAGTCAAACACACACTTTGAATAAAACTGAAGTAAAAAAAAAAAAAAATTCTTGCCTACATTAACAAATTTCTTCTGGGGGCCCAGATAGTTCAGATTCAGTTCCATAAATCTGTTCTCGTTGTCATGTGCCCAAAGCAAGCGTTGGTGTAAATAATCTTAACTATATTTGAGGAGAAGGCTTTTTTTAGTAAACAATCATGCACCTTTTTCCTCTGCAGGAGATGTTAGGAATGTAGCTAACTTCAGTCCGAGCCCTGTCTGATAGTGCTACCTTTGCTGCTCCACCACTATTACTTGTCTACAGCCCTCATGTGAACTTGGGCTAACAGCATTGGAATTTAGTCTATGTTGTCATTGTCTATGGGTTTTTTTTTGTGTGTTTTTTTTGTTTTTTAATGTTGACCCACCAGATTGACAGGTGACCTGTGACATATACATGTTTTTGATCAGCTATTTTACAAAACAGTCGATACAGGGTTTTTTTGGTTATATTTACTGCTATGTACCAAAGTACAGTTTTTATTTTATATACACGATATGATTAGTTGAACTGATAAAATGTCCACTTTTGCTTCAATGTATGATGTTAAGAGTATGGAGATGGACATTTATTAAAGACCCATATTCTCATTCGTAGTTCTAACTGTATGACTCAAACAATATTATAAGACGATAATTATTCAACACTAACTTTGTATCATGGCACATATTAATTTGTCAAACATGAACAGTTTCTCACCCCGATAGCTTTAAATTTACACCACTGAATAGCAGTATGTGAAATGCTAGCAAAGAGTTAGCAAAGAGAGTCTCTGTTGCTACTTTTAGCAACAGTAAAGACGATGGAGGATGAAGAAAAGAGAGTAGAGATGCTTAAGAATAATTTGTGACCAAGTCTAAAAGGTGTCTTTTCTCAAGATGGAATAATTTGTGCCACAAAGTTTGAAAGAAGTCCAAATTGAGTTTTCCTCAAAACCACACTAAACGGCTTTACTGTGGAAAAATAAATGTTAGTTACTCACTTTATAGCCTTTTGACAATTTTACATTATTAATATTAGTAGTAGAGGGTCCATGAATAATAGATTAATCACAATTGTATTTCATTATGACTATATATTTTTAAAAAAAATTTAGATACTCTATATATACTGTATGTGTGTGTGTGTGTGTGTGTGTGTTTGTTTGTGTTTTTTTAACAACTATAAACACTTAAACAGTTGACCTTGAGGCGTTGCTTCTCTGTCCTGAGCAAAGTTGTACAAATCTTTTTGTTGACAGAAGTCCAATATTGTAAACTACCAAAAAGACAAGAAGAACTGAGTTCAAAGTTATTCACTGATCATCAGAACTGAATATTTGCTGTGTTTACTGAGGATATGATCTCATTGGTTTCAAGGTTGTCTCACTTGATCCAACAAGAGATAAACTAGTAGATAACAGGAAGTATGGTTGTATTCACGTCCCTCCTGCTTTCAGTGAGTGAGTTTTAATATGCCTTGATATTACTCCCTTTCTTGATGTGAACTGAAGTGACACCTAGATGTATAACTTCCTCTACACTGTTTATTTAATCAACAATATTGCTGTTTATTTACACTTCCTAGTGAAATGCGAACTGTAAATGAAATGTTGATTTCTCAATATTGAGTGTAAGGCATGATTTAAACCAATATGAAACCTTTTGCCGTTCGGAAGGTAGGTGGTTGGCTGCTGCAGCCTGCATGCCAACGTATCCTTGGGCGAGATATAGAACCCTGAGTTCCTCCTCATGCGTTCACTGGAGTGTGAATGTCAGAAAGCACTTGGACATACAGTGCATCTGGAAAGAATTCTCAGCGCTTCACTTGTTCCACATTTTGTCATGTTGCAATGTTATTCCAAAATGGATTAAATTAATTTTTCACTTCAAAATTCTACACACAGTACCCCATAATGACAAAGTGAAAAAGGTTTGCTTGAGATTCTTGCAAATGTATTAAAAATAAAAAACTGTGCTGTGAATACTTTCCAGGTGCACTCTAGAAAAAGGGACTCTTATAAATGTGTGTGAATGGGTGAATGAGACATGTTGTATAAAGCACTTTGAGTGCTCAAATAGAGTACATGAGCACCATATAAGAACCAGTCCATTTACGTCATCACACACAGACAGAACATCATTGATGCCCAAGCTGAACAACAGTGGCCCCAATATTGATCCTTGCACGACCCCCATGTTACAAGTTCTTGATAATAACGGCGTGTTATTGACCTGAACAAACAGAGTGTAACAACCTTCCCTTTTCCCATTTTAATGCAATTATGATAGTGTTTAAAAATTTAAAAAATATTATCTGTTTCATAGGCTTTATGCAGATCCAGAAGCAATCATCTCACTACCCCTCCTTTTTCTAACAACTATGGTTGTTAGAATTCAAATAGGGTAGAGGCAGTTGTGCTTTGTTCTGACCAGTTGGTCATTGGCAAACAGAAGCGAGTGCACAGGTCTAATTGCTTACTTCCTGTCTGTCACCTGCCTTGTGTAAAGGAGTTCCCACAGCAATTTTTAGAACCGAAGGAAATGCTGTCTTTCACAGAGTTATTTATAATATTAAAACATCTGCGGTTATTTATCAAGTCCCTTATGAGCTTTTACATTTCATTAGGGATTAAATAATTTTATTAACCTTGGACTCACCTGATTGATTGAATGTTAATGCAGGAAATTAGATTCTCTGAAATACCTGCCTAATTCTTCCAAAAACTAAACAAAACAATGTTGCGAACTTAAGCTGCATACCAAGTCTGCATTTTCTTTATATGTTTAAGTATACAAGGAGCCACAAACCTGCGACTGAGGCTGTAGTTTCACTGTTCCCACATCCATACCAGCATCAGCCATACTGATGCAGATCCACTTTTGGCTGTTTGCATCCCCCAAGTAATTGCGAGGAAATGCTAGCAAAGCTTTTGTTTGACAAGTCAAAATTGATTTGCTTTTGGTTGGTCATATGGACTTGATAAATTATTCTGGACTTTACGCCACGTTTGTTTATTTTGGTATCTGTAATGTTTCGGCTGCTGATTTGCATGCTTTTAATGGCACTTGCCAGGGGTTCATCAGTGTTTTCTTACGTCTTTTTCCAGAGGCTATCTATGTTCAAGTAGGAGCTAAAGGAAGGTGCCCAAAATGGGTTTAAAAAAAACCCCCAAAAAGTATTGCTAGTGTTAAAAAAACAACAACAACAGAAACTAGGAACTAAGAATAATGAAAAGCATCCTCTCTTTTTCATCTGCTGTTTGAAGCTGAATAGGGAAAAAAAAAAAAACCTACCTGATGCTGTGATGACAAAATAAATCCACATGATGTATGTAAATACGTTAAAACCCCCATCGAAAGGCAATTTGGGGAAAACAAAGTCTAGAGGAGTGATCCCTTTTTTATTTATTTAAATGTTATAGTGTTATAGTATGGAGGAAAAAACATTAATTTTCCCTTATGCCCTACTTAGTACATGTCTTAGCTAACAAAGCTGTGATCCATATTGTATTTTCTTTATTTCATGTGTTTTTGTTAAAAATTGAATTCTGGTACAGTGTTGATCTAGTTTGCAGTAAGACTTTTGATATAATCCTTCTTTTCCCTTAAGATTTTGAGGTCTGTACGTGTTTATCTTTAAGTGTATTTAATGTCATTTTTTTTTTGTCAAATTCTTTTCTGGATCGCTAAAATGGATGAGCATGCCTTCAGCTAAACTTTTGCAAAGTACTTTATTTACAGTGTCGCCAGTCTCCACAGAAACGTCTCTCACATGACATTCGGTGTGTACGTAGCGTTGAGATGGTTGTCTCTGACAGTGCTGCTCCTTTCTGTAGCCTGTGTGTCAAATAGGATGACTCAGAAGCTGACTTTTATGGGTAGATGCATATTTTACGGGTAGGTCCAGAAACTAACTGAGATGCTAACAGCCTAGACTCCATGCACAACAAGCGGGCCTTTTGTCCCTTGCCCTCATCCACCCACACAGTGCTCATAATGTTCTGGAGAAAGAGCGCCTTTATTTCGGCCTTCCACAGACTCATCTCACATATTGTAGGATTGGTTCAGAAAGACAGCAGCTTAAACAGGCTAATGTGACAATATCCCCACAGTAACACTGCGCCCACCCACGCTAGTGCTGACATTGAGATGCGCACAGTCAGACGTGTTGGTCTAAACATTTACTTTTCAGTTCATTAAAGGAGAGCAGCAGGGATGTGGCAGTGCTCAGCAGGTTAAATATTGCACACTCTCTCCTGCATGAGTCCTTTGGGTGGGTGGGTGGGTTGTTTTTTTTTTTTTTTCCCCTTTCGTCTCTCCTTTGTGTTGAACATGACTGAGCTCACTGGTATTTTTTTGGCAATACTCAAACGGTGCTTAGCTGCGGAGGCAGGGAGGCGGGTTGAAGGGAGGGGATAGAAGGGGCTGGCCAGAGGCTTGCCAAATCGGATGAGAGAGAATTTGGGAGGAGATGGCTGAGAAAGTGAGAAAAGAGAGACTCCAAGGGAAGAGGGATAAGGGGAGGGGGGGGGC
>VVHJ01023479.1:13743-28099 GCA_015107715.1 Tylochromis polylepis
GCCAGGGTGGGTGGAAGAGAGAGTGACAGTGTAGAGTATGTTTTACAGGGGAAAAAAGAGGAAGAGAGAGCGGGTGAGGCTGATATAAAAGGATAAAGGCGGGGTTGTGGTTTGTGTCACATGATCCCCTCACTGGCTGTAGCCTAGTGAGATCCAGGTGGCAGAGACACCATAGATGCAGTAGATGGAGACAGCAAAAGAAAGAGAGAGCAAGACTTTGCACAAAGAAAACTTAAAATTCCTCAATCCCACCCACCCTCCTCACTCATTTTTCTTTCCTCTCTTTTCTATGTGTCCTTAAGGAATTCATCCCAGTCCTGCTTTTCCCTTCTCTTCTCCCGCTCCTCTCTCTCCCTTCCCGGCCTAAGCGGGCCAGGGAATGTCCCGGTGGCGCAATGCCTTACGTGGACCGACAGAACCGCATCTGTGGCTTTCTGGACATCGAGGAGAATGAGAACAGCGGCAAGTTCCTGCGCCGTTACTTCATACTGGACACACAACAGGGAAGCTTGGTGTGGTTCATGGACAACCCACAGGTAAATACACAGAGCTGTGTTAGCTTAGCTCTTAGCTTTACTGGAGGGTGTCCTCAGGGTAACCATACAGGCAAACTGGGAAACTACATGCAGCAAATTTTAGTTATCATACAGATGATTAGCTTTCATGCAGCTGTATCTTGACTTGGAGCCACTGATAGAAGAGCCGTGTCTATAAATTATGTTTTTAAAAATTATATTCCGCCACACTTGGAAAGCACATATTACAGACACAGGAGGATCTCATATCTAATGCTGTGTCTGTGTTGTAACTATTGGCAGACACTGTCAGAAATGGCTGTCTGCAAGACAGGGGGAGTAACTTGTAGCTGGAGGTGTGTTTGGTGCTTTTCTTACCTGCAGCAGAAGCTGTGTGACTCACACATGCCCAGTTGGAAGCCTAACTGAACCAGAACGCATGTGCAGCATCAGTATCAGCATGTTTTGCAGCAGTCTTGCAGGCTGCAGGTATTCAGACATTTAGAAAGGAGGTCAAATGTACTCATTAAAAAAAAAAAGGTTAGCTTTTTGTCATGCTGTTGTTGAGAGGGGTCCATGAAGACTACAGTAATATTTGCACTGACCATAGTGGTTGGCCATCAGTGTCTGCTCTGTGCCCCATAGTGTCACTTTTTATATAGTGTAATATGTCCTCTGTTGGCAGATAATCTGATTTAGATTTGCTGTATTTGTTAAGTGCCCTGTTACACGAAGTATTCATAAATGATGTAGAGCAGGAAAAAAATATAAATAATTGAGTAAGTCTTTCTTTTTATAGATTGAAAAAAGTTAAATTTTAATGATGTTAAATCTGGATCTCCTGGTTTCAGAAACACAGCAAGGCACTGACATTAACCGGATGGAGTGCAGCCAACGCATACTGTACTTACTCTATAATATCGACTGGCTTTGCAGAACTTCACCCCCATATCAGATCACATTTTATCTTCTACACCTAAGGGCCCTGCCTTACTGACACTTGTATTGTGTATTGCATTGCGTAATTGCATCATTAGTTTTAGCTTGCTTTTTATTGCAAGTATTTTTCTTTTCCACCTTCTCCCACAGAACTTGCCTGTTGGTACAGACTATGTTGGTTCCCTCAAGCTCACATACATCTCTAAGGTAAGCTAGATCATCACTGAAGTTACAAGATTATATACAACCGGAACACTTCACATTTCTTAGTTGAGCTTGAATGCTAACGTCTGTGGGATTTGTTCTCATTTAGGTCAGCGATGCCACCAAGCTGAGGCCTAAAGCAGAATTCTGCTTTGGTAAGAAAATATACATCATCAAATCTGTTCTTCCAGTCAGCGTAATAACATAATAAAAGCATAAGTTTTTGACAGAAGACTTCACTCTTGTTTTTAACATCTTGCATTTCAAATATTATTTTGAACACATTTTGCAATGATGTCACTAATGAGTCTTGGATAATATGATTCATAGTATTATTCATACTAAACAGGAAAACATCTCGCATCTTTATAAAAATACAACTTGACAAATGTCTGAACTGCTTTGAAAACATGAGCAATGATGGTGAGTTTAACCACATGTTGACTAAGCTATAACCTAAGGGAGAACTATTTTTTGTCCTTGTCTGCTCTCTCAACATGGTCAAGCGCTGCTTTTCTCATGTTTTCTCCACCACTGACCAAGCAACATATTTCAGCATTGCGTTTTTAGTTAACGTAAAAAAAACTGCACGAGGCTCCAGCAGTTAATGGCCTGGGTTTTTGTTGACCACGTTTAACTATTCTAGGGGTAAAACTTATTACCTGTCCTATTTTAAAACAGTCTTT
Source organism: Tylochromis polylepis (assembly GCA_015107715.1). Classification (NCBI taxonomy): domain Eukaryota; kingdom Metazoa; phylum Chordata; class Actinopteri; order Cichliformes; family Cichlidae; genus Tylochromis; species Tylochromis polylepis. The sequence goes on from VVHJ01023479.1 coordinate 16,088, forward strand.
CATGTATTGCTGAGGTTTTAATCTCATCCGTCTCACCTACTAATTAATAAAGATATCCTGGGGTGTTTACATTGTATAATGCTTGCTGACTACATTAGGTAAAACTTTATAAAAAGTTTTAACTTGCTGTTGTCTTCTTCTGGTGCGTTGTTAGCTAATCTTGATGCACATTGATTCTGCAGTCTTTGCAAATGAGTTACATTACTGCTTGTGGTATGCCTGTGGGTCCCTGTGATTAGAAAACTGAAACTGATACAAGAACTAGAATATCTTTAAAATGGACCTACTGTACTCTTTTCCAACTCCATAGTTTTATTTTTTGACTTCACTAGAGTAGCTTTAGCAGCTCCGTAGTGTAGTGGCTAACACTTTTGTCTAACATGCAACAGGAGACAGAAATCCCTGGGAGGGTTGTGTTAGGAAGGGCATCCAGCGTAAACATCTGTCCCAAATCAAAAATGTGGATCCATCCGCTGTGGCGACCCCTTGTGAATACGGAACAGCCGAAAGAAGAAGACTGCCCGTTTGGAATATCTCTCTTCATCGTTCCTATAGAACCTAGAGTAGAAAAAAAAAACTGTCTGAAAATGAGTATTTAGCAGCCTGTAGCCTGAGCTTTTGACTCACAGGGATTGCTTCTCCATATGTTGACCTCATTATTTGAAACTTTGTTTAATATGAACACTGGTAATGGTGTAATTAATTTATATGTAAAAATAAAAGGGTAATAAGGAAACTAATTTCGTATGAGTGAATTATGTAATCTTTGTATTTTACCTGGACTGGGTATAATTTTGGGGGTGTTGTTGGCTTTTTAATATTGTTTGATGTCCTCTTTGCAATGTCTTTCAACAAAGTAATAAGTAGAGTCCTATTTGTACTTGTCATCTTACCCTGTGTGGCCAAGATGGAGAAAAAAAATTAATAAGAACTATCAACTACTGTCCGATTTTTTAAAAAAAAAATTTTTTTTTAAGAGTAAACCTTCATTGCTGTGTTTGTTTACTAGCCTCCCTCTTCATCTGTCCAGTTCAATAGCAGGAAATACTAGTGTGTGACAATATGTTCACACTGTGTGTGTATATCTGGCTGTGTACACAGCAGTTGCCTTGTTGAGGTTATGACAGGATGCCGACATCCTAATCAGAACCTGATTCGCAGACGTGAGAAGCTATTTTTAAATTTTGTCTGATATCCATGAATCGTGCTCCTCCCCTTTTCCCGTGTCCAGCAAGCCAAGGCATTATATAGGGTGAAGCAATGTTGACATTTAATTTAGTTAAAAAAAATTAAAACAAACAAACTTTTGTTTGCAGCTCATGTGTGATGGAGAAAGATTAAGAGCAACTGTGTGAACTTTGGCTGTTGTCTGCATTTCCCAGCAGCATGCATTGTTTTGTTATGTGTAACTATGAGTCAGATCTGATACCCCTTCTCCCAGATTTCATTCCAGCGCCAAAGATACCACCGCAATTCCACTACTGCCAAGTAGTTTACCTCTCCCACAAACAGTGGACAGATTTTAGCTCAACACTGTTGGACAGTTTCCTCCTGGTCATCTGCTTGAGGCCAGATTTATTTTACAGGAAAGTAGTGGAATAATATATTGAGGTGTCCAAGATCTGGCCTAAACACACAGAACAGGGAAGAATGAGCTTCATTGTGCCACAGAGTTTGCCTTTTCACAGCTCTCCCCCCTCCTGATTTACCAGGCCAGCTTTAATATAATTTATTGCTATGGTGTCAGAAGGAAAAAGAGGAGACACAGGGACGGTTTGAGCTGCAGAACTGAAGGATTTATGGCAAAGCCAGAGAGAAAAGGGACTTTAGTTCTTTCAGCATCTAAATCCTGATCCATAGCTAATCAGCATTTGACCCAAAAATTTCTTCATGATTGAAAATGCAGTTTTCTCATGTTCATATGGCTATAAAACCGTGTGAGAATATTTGGTTGTTGGTGGCTGTGAGCTTTGTGCCCCCCCCGCGTCATGGTTAGACGTGGGTAGGTGGTGGCAGACGGAGACAGCTGAGTCTAGCTGGGTCATCATCGCCATGCAGAGAAAATGCTGCTGGGCGTGTGTGGGAGAGTCCCTTGGCTCAGTTGTTTTTCACTTCCAGAGAACTCTGTGACGGTGGATGTGTTCTGACACTCATACTAGAAAGGGCTGAAAACACACTTCAGTCCTGTATAATATGTCTTTGTATGTGTATTTGTTTGTGATTCATATACGCAGAATGGTTCAGAGGGTGTATTGTAGCCTGTTTGTGACAGAAGAGGGATGAATATACTTTCACTTTTTCTATTGTTCCCAATGCTCTTTTTTTATCATCTATTAGTCATCAATGCTGGGATGAGGAAGTTCTTCCTGCAGGCCAATGATCAGCAGGACCTTGTAGACTGGGTCAACGCTCTCAATAAAGCCACCAAGATCACTGTGAGATGATAAACACAAGACACACACTCCATCTCAGATTCAGCTTCTCTAATCTGCTCTTTCTGGTTTATGTTTTATCACTTGGAAAAACTTTTATTTCTTCCTCTTTCAAGGAACTAGATGGAAGTTAGTCAGAGCATGACTAACAGGATGTTGCTTTGTACAGAGTTCTGGGATAAAGGACAATGACGTTTTAGGCATGCGGAGGGGAAATGGGGATAAAAGGCTTGTCAGAGTCTGCATGCATAAAGTTTCATAAAGTTTAGCTTGAAGTTTGTAAAAAGAGGATATTTATACCTAAAGCTTCTGTGTGTATGTGTTTGTTTGTTTTTAAGGTTCCAAAGTTGTCTGATGGCCAGCAGAACTCAGAGACCCAAAAGGTTTTGCCAGATGTTGCAGGGCCCAAAAAACAAGTTTCCTATAAGACGGAGATAATTGGAGGAGTGCCCATAGTCACCCAAACACAGGTAAACTTTACCCATGAATGCAGTGAACCACATATTGTATTTATTTACATTTGCATGCATACAAACACAGTTCTCAGATGTTTAAAGTGTTGATTTCGGCACAATCTCATAAATTTGTCTCAAGAGAGTTTGTAACCTGGACATCGGCATGCAGCAACCTTTATGCTTAGACCCACTGAGTAAGATAAATATGATAAGATGTACTTTATTTATCCCAGCTTTGGGAAATTCTTCAAAAGAAAATGTGTACATTTGTTTTTAAACTAGACTACTCCCAGAATACTGCTTTTATATTGTATCTATTAGAACGATTTAATCAAGCTATTTCCAACTTTTAGATCATTAGTTTTCATCTAGCAAAAGCGCCCAACGAGAGCTGCATTCAGACTCCCAAATATGTGAAATGTTCTGCTTCAAACAGTTTTTCTACAATTTTAACCTGAATATAAATAACCTGTCAGATAAATCGACCAATTTAAAGACTTCACTTTGATCTTGGAGAAACTGATATCTCTATGTTCTAAAGTGCAAAACTATTATTGAACAAATAAATGATTAGTGACATTTGATAGCTACTTTAATACATAATTTATTTATAAAGGAAATAATCCTTAATTGCTGCTGTTGAAAGTATTACTGTACCTTAATATCCATGCAGCAATCGTCGTAATGTTAATCACAGGTTTTTTATTTTTAACAGTTATTATGTACTCACCAGTCAGGTCACTAAGTACACCCTGCTAGTACAGTGTTAGATGCCCTTTTACCTTCAAAACTGCTTTAATTCTTTGTGTTAGAGATTTAACATGGTGCTGGAAACATTCCTCAGAGATTTGTCTATATTGATGTGAAAGGATCAAAGATGCAGATTTATCTGCTACACATCCGTGATACGAATCTCCCATTCCACCACGTCCCAAAGGTGCTCTGTTGGATTGTGATTTGGTGACTTTGGAGTTGATTTGAGTACAGTGAACTCGTTGCCATGTTCAAGAAATGTTGTCTTTGAAGTAACCATTAAAAGATAAAGGGATGGACATGGTCAGCCGTAATATTCAGGTAGGCTCTGATATTTAAAATGCTGCTTAAGTGGTTCAAAGGAACCCAAAATGGGGCAATAAATATATCACCCACACCATTACACCACCAGAAGCATCCTGGACCATTGATCTAAAATGGGATGAATCCATGATTTCTTCTGCCGCTTTAGCGCACCTGCTGTGTATTCACAGATGATCTTCTGCAGGCCTCGGTTGTAACAAGTGGTTATTTGATTTACTGTTGCCTTCCTATCAGCTCCAGGCAGTCTGGCCATTGTCCTCTGAGAAATGTCACTCACTGAATCTTTTCTCTTTTCTGATCATTCTCTGTAAACCATATAGAGGTGGATGTGTGGGAAAATCCCAGCAGATAAGCAAGTTCTAAAATACTCAAACCAGCCTGTCAAAGCCACGTTCAAAGTTACTTAAATCTGATGCTGGATTTGATTTCGGCAGGTCATCTTGACCATGTTTTCAGGTCTAAATGCATGCTGCCATGTTGCTGGCTGATTAGATATTAGTGTTAACAGTTGAACAGGTGTACCTAATAAAGTGACTGGTGAATATATTTATTTCTTGACCAATGTCTTTTTCTCAAAATTCAGTTAACTAGGATCATTGGCTGATCTTTTGTCATCACAGAATCCAAAGTGGCAATTTGTGGGGTTTACAAAATCTGTTTGCTTTTCACAATGAACTTCAAATTTACATTATTTTATGTCCTTTGACCTACAGCACGAAGGAGGTGATGGTGCAGATAGAGCTGAGCGTGAGGCCATGCAGCGTTCCCACAGCCAGCTGCCTTACTTCCTGGGCAGACCAGCTCAGGACCACAATGTCATCAAGTCAGGCTACTGCGTCAAGCAAGGAGCTGTGGTGAGCACCTGACACTGTTTTTAGCTTTTTTGCTTAAAATTAGTTTATTTAATTTGTCCTTCTGTTGGTGTTCAGATGTTCCCCCGTGCAGTAGTCCTGCTCAGGGACCCAGTTTAAAAAAAAAAAAAAAAGTAGGTAATCCTAGCTCCATTACAATTATTAATAAAATGATAGTCTAAGAAAATTCAGCTCTTCCAATGTGTACAATTCTATACTTTTAGAAAGACCCAACAATAATGGACTAAGTAAAATGTGTAATAAGTATAAAAACATGTGCTTCTATAATCTGAATCTTTTCTTTTTTTTAAAAAAATCTTTCTCCCCAGATGAGGAACTGGAAACGGCGATATTTTCTTCTCGAAGAGAATTCAATGAGTTACTTCAAGTCAGATTTGGTAATTAACTGTGATTAAGTTACATGAAGCTTTTACGGAGTGTTTAGATTTGTAGTACACATAGATTTGATTCTCCTCCAGAATCTGAGGGGGAAGTATCTGCAAGCACAACCCCGAGTTCCAACATGCTTTATTCATAGCCTGTGGAATTCAATGCCTTCACTGTACATGTCCCATCATGCCTTCTTCCCTCCAGCTTTTCTTACACACATGCACACACACACGCACACACACACACACACACACACACACACACACACACAGAGACTGTCCTCTGGATAATACTGTACGTCCCTTACCCTGTCCTTGTCTAGGTCTGCCCTTATTTGACAACTTTATCTGTCTATTTGGCTATCAACAGGCCTCAAGGACACAGACCCTCTGTCTGCTGTATCAAAATGCTGGGTCAAGAAAGTTGCAACCATTAGTGTTTGCAGTTTGCTACTTCTTAGAACATTAACCTCCTTCTTCCCCTGTGAACCAGAAACTTAGCGTCATTTTTAGCCATCCCATTAGATACAGCATTTGAAATGTGCATACATTATAAATAATATTTGCCCTGTGTTATGAAAAGTTAATTCTTTGCTTTTAGGAGAAAGAGCCTCTCAGAATGATCCCACTAAAAGAAGTTCACAGAGTCCAAGAGTGCAAGCAGAGGTATCCAACAAGTCCCAACATTTTTCCATTGTACAGAAAAATGTCTTTGTCTCAGTGGATTGTGCTTACCTTCTCTGATAAAGATACTGATGAGATAAATTTGATCCTGCTTTTTTCTGCTTCATTGTAGTGACATTATGATGAGAGATAATCTATTTGAAGTTGTCACCACATCAAGGACGTTTTACATACAGGTATGCGACTCTCTGTGATGAAAAGAATGGCTCAGCCGTGAGTGCTTGCTAATGTTGATGAATCTGGTATTCAGTCTTGTCTGTCTGCATCTTTACCAACTACATGTTTCCCTTCCTGTCACATTCCATCCTGATTTCCACTCCTTATGTTTTCATTCTTTCCTTCCTTTCGTTCTGCCTCTTTTCATATCTGTCTCCACTAGGCGGACAGTCCAGAGGAGATGCACAGCTGGATCAAGGCTGTGTCGGGGGCCATTGTGGCCCAGCGGGGCCCTGGGAGGTCTGCTGCCACGGTAAGTATCTTCCACTATGGTACAACACAAAGCCACCGTGGGAGGAACATAAGTCACTGCAATTAGATTAAAGCTTAACATCAAAAGTAACGTCAGCCTTGACTTTTACTTGCATGAGTCGAATGGGAGACTTACTGAGTGACGTGGTTTGTAGGAGTCAAGGTGATACGGTTGACTTGTGTGTTGTTTGACTTGTGCCGCTTGTTTTTCTTATTCTTACACGACCTCACGCAGTTTCAATGGCAATCCTTTTTTTTCCTTTTTTTTTTAACTTCATTTTAAACAAATGTGGAATAGGAAAAATGGCTTGGCCGTTTGTTCCACATGAATTTGGTTCATCCTATAATAGTATTTTAACAATATTGTGTTGTAGTTGCATAGTACAGAATGACATAGACTTGTCATTTCTAACTCCTGAGCTATGGACCTGTATAGGGCGTTGTGATGTTTAAGATCAGGCTACAAAGAAGCATGAATGAGAGCATTACCTGGGGGGGGGGTGATGGTAATATTTTAAAGGTTCTTTGGGGTTTTTTGTTTTTGTTTTTTGTTTTTTTGGCAAATTTCACCTTGAACTTTGCTCAAAACTGTTCTGAATGTTCCTCAAGCCTCTTCATTACCACCTACCAACAAGATTGATTGGTTTATTTTTTTTAATACTACTTTTTTTTTTAAAGTATTTTCTTTAAATGTATTTGCAGTTAAATGAGAGCAATAGAGAGACTGATGGCATGCCAAAAGTCTTAAGCTGGAAACAAACTGGGGACACTGAAGTTCATAGCTAGCACTTAGTTCCAGTCCCATCGGGTTGCCCCTGAATTGATTTAGCTAAAGTAATGGATAACCTGTTCAGCTGTCACCAGTTGTTCAGCATTAGTTACTTTTCAGCAGTCTGCATGCAGGGAGTCAGGCAGCTTGACCTGGCAGGTGAGCAGTGAAATAAACCACTTCCATTGTCCTCGCTGCAGATGAAAACCAGCCTCTGCCACATTTGGTCCCTTTTGGTTAGACTGAAGTCATTATCCGCAAAGCGTCTGTTTCTCTATGGTTTCCTTTCTTGCCTTCTGTGTCTTTCTCTTTGGCTCGTCTTTCCTTCCCTGTGCCTCTTTTCTCAATCCGTTTCTCCCTTTCTTTCTTTCACATTCTTTCCACCTCTTCCTTCTCCTCTCCCAGTGGGCAGATGGCCCATCTGCTCTAATCCTGCTTTGCACTGTGTTGTTGCAGATGCGGCAGGCCAGACGGCTGTCGAACCCTTGTATACAGAGGTATACGTCTCGAATCGGGGAGTGCAGCAGCACGTATGTCAGCTCGTCTAAACCCCCCCCCCCCCCCCCCCCTTTTTTAAAGCTCTGGGTTCACCTTTTTAATACTTTTTTTTTCACTTATTGGCTGGTCCTTTTGGTTGTGGACGAAGGGGAACAGATCAGATAGCAAATCTGATGGGCTTTTATTTTTTATTTTTTGTTGCTTTGAACCAACCACACCCTATGTATGGCTGTGATAACCCAACAACTGCTCCTCCTCCCTTCACATCCTCATTCCCGCTGCTTATCTTCACCCCTCAATTTTTTTTTCGTTTTTTTTTTCAATTGTTTGTTTTGTTTTGCAGCTCTCTGATATCAAGCTTAGCATAAAGTTTAGGTTTTTTGCATTTAGAATATTTGCAGCTAAATGGGTGCAATTTGTGCATCAGGTGTTTCAAGAGTCAAGGTGTGCTTGCTTCTCTTGCATGTGATGGCTGTTGTCACATGCATGGCAGTGCAAATCAAGCGTACTTCAAGTCTTTCAAATGCTAAAAATGTAGGGTTTTTTTCTGCCACAGTACAAAATGACTCTAAACTGACCATCACAAGGACCTGCAGTCTCCTTCATCTTCATCCACAACTTTCCCATGTTTTCATTGTTGCTGATGACATTTCAGTGCAAAGTTGGAAATATTCATGCACCAATATACTCTGACTGCATGAACTATATGACCAGCTTAACTATGAATAATTTAGGCCTGATTGTATTTGTGTCTTTATTACTGCATCTTTCACACCTTCTGTTTCTCTTCCCTCCGTGCTCTGTTATCTCTGCAGTCTGCTGCAGCTGTGTACCTGTCTTAGATGTGTGACATCCTGCTTGTCTCTTCTCCTCCCTCCTGTTCGCTGCCTGTATGTTTATTTTCTCTTTCTCATACGTTCCCATACAATAAAATCCTTGTTTTCATGTTGACTTCCGAAAGCACATCTCTGAATGTTGTGAATGTATAACAACAACTCACCAGTGCTGAATCCACACGTCCAGAGTCACAAACTCAGTTTTCATAGTGATATGTTTTTTTTGTGTTTTTTTTCTTTCCTTAAATAGCTATCGGTTGGGCTGATATATTGGCCGATATTAGCTATTTGTCGATATATCAGTATTGGCATTTGTGACTGTTGATGAAAACAAGGAAAGTAAAGAAGAGACAGAAGGAAACACCCTTCAACTGTGGCATGTTGTTACATAGCTTGTCCACCAGAAGGCACTCTACAACTTCCCAGTGGGCAAAGCGGATTTAGAAAGCCACAAATGCAAACCATCTCATCAGAGCAGACAAGGGTGGAAAGTAAACAGGTTAACCAACACTTGTTGTGATGCTGCAGTTTAAAAATGATCTTGTTTTATTATCTTGGTATGTAATCATAAATAATGACACACAAAAGAATAAATAGAATAAATCTGTTTGTTTTGTGTGTCTGAAGGAAAAGAAAATATCAGCGGCTATATTGGATTTTTAAATCGCAAAATATCAGTCTTTAATATCCTGTTTCGGTCGGGCTCTACTCCTTAAAAAAAAAAAAAAGAAGTCAAATTTAGAACAGGTTAGCTTTAAACGCCTACACTGGATGATAATTGGCACTGCAGTAAAGTTTGGGGTTTTCCCAACCCTTCATACAGTTAGATTATCTAATCTTTCCCCTCCTACTGCCCCCTAAATTTCTACATGAGCTTAATTTTGGACATTTGGATTCCACAACGATAACAAAAAAAGAACTTTTAATATACTTGTGACTCTTACTGTGGTTTTCTGTCATGTTTGTGCTACAATCTTACTCTTAAATTTTGTGACGCTTAAGTGATAGTTAGGAAGTTGCACTGGCCTGCAAAGTCATATGGTGTTACCGTGAATAAGCATCTTGGTGTTTAAAAATATACAGCCATTAAGGTGGCGCTTTCATGTACGTATTTTGGTGCATTGCAGAGTGTTTGTCTAACCTACATTTCACCTCCTGCTGCCTAACCCTTTTTTGTTTTTTCTACCTCTACTGAGTTTTTTTCTTTCTTCTGATACTTCTTTTTTTTTCTCAGAGATTGAAATCTGAAAAGCTGTGAAATAATGAGCAACAACCAACCACTGCATTCTGTTTGAACTTCTACTGCAACCTATTGAGACTACCAAAACTAAAACCTCCTGACACTACTTTTCCTGCTACCTCTACTTCTACTGCTACCACTCCTACTGCCATCATCTCCATTCTCTTGCAATGCTTCATTCTTGAGCACCTACAACTTCAAGCTGCATCAGGCCTCAAATGCGGGCGCTAATTCCAAGTCTGTAACTAACTTTGGCTCTTCTCACATAAAGTACACACATCTGGATTTGACTCATCTCACTAACAATAACTCCTCTTGTCTCCTTTATTGTTGCTCTTTCTTTCCTCCTGCTTTTTCTGCTGCAGGAACACGGCAGCCGTTCCACTTTCTACCGCACCCCCACGGGTCCCCCCGTCCCTCGCTCGCCCATATCTGCAGTGCCACCATGCTACCCAGAGTGGGGGAGTGCTATCACGTGCGGCACACGCTCACAGTCTGGCGTGGGACAGCGAGCACTTCATGAGCCTGCTGCCACGCCCCAGTCACAGCCACACGCCAGCACGCCTGTCCCTGCAGGAAACGCGCCTGGCAAAGTGATCTGCGACGCTCCCGTGACCAACGTCGCCAGCTCTGAGGAGTCACCGTGGCGCCGACGGAGCAGCTTTGAGCCCCACATGCCTGAAACACCCCTGAACCTAGAGGATGCTGATCTGCCAGTGAGCGAGGTCTGACCCATTTAACTGGACATTAAAAGGCAACCGGATGTTGACTGAGATCCTCAGATAAAGAAGAAATCCTGTGAGCAGCATTTGAGATTTATTTTTTATTTTTATCTTTTTTCCCCCAGTCAAAGCTCTGTCACAAACTCTTTGGAACTACTCCATCGGTGTACAGGAGAAACAAGTTGGCTCACCTCTGAACTACACTCTTGTGCCAAAGTCAACCCAGACTCCCCCCCCCACCCCACCCCACCCCTTCCCTGCTGTCATAGTTCAAATGATGTTATTATTTACCAAGAGTTAATTTACACCTTCTACTTAACTTGTGTCAATTAGCACTCAATAACAGCTTTATTTTAATCTGTACAGGCATAAAAAGGTGTTAAAAGCATTTAAGTGTTGAGGAATTTTGCAAACCACTTTGTGCCAAGAAAATAAGGGAGCTTTTAAGGGTGCTAGCTAATTCCTCACGTCTATAAAGAGTGTTCAGAGTGAGGACTGGCATTTTGTCACCTCTCAGATCTACTTGTACTAAACTGTGTGATCCATTCATACTCATTATTATAACACTGGATTTGTGTACTCTCGCCAGTGTTTATTTTTTGGAGCAGGCCAAGTCGGAGATGAAATCCTCACTTTAATGAAAATTAAAACTCTGCAATTCTGGACTGGGCTAGACTTAAAAATATATATATATATATATATACACATGTATACACACATATGTGTGTGTGTGTGTGTGTGTGTATATATGTGTATATATGTGTATACACACAGATGTGTATACATATAATGTAATGTGTATATACACATATATGTGTATATGTATATATGTGTGTGTGTGTGTGTGTGTGTGTACAATCCGATGTGTATAATTATGCAAGGTGAAATGTATTTAGTCTTTTTTTTTTTTTTAAACAGTGGCCAAGCCACTGACTTGAATCTCTTTGTTTTTAAATACACAGGGAGGGTTAAGGTGTGTTCTTTTTGCAACTGTCTCCTCAACAACTTTTTGGTTTGAGTTGTTGTTACTGACAAAATAAAGTACTCTTCTGTGTACTACTACTACAGTAAATAGTTTAACCAATAATCCACATGTGGTAGTAAAGTCAAAGTGCCGTGCAGATGTACAGGATGAAATAAAAACTGAAAGCTTTCACAGCATGTGCACCATGTCACAACCTAAGTCGCTCTTTCTGGTGAATCATATTTCACTGTATTAGACTTTGTGGACTCTTGATGACGGCTTAAAGTAGCAAGTGAACAAGAAGATGAAGAGGACTATGCTTCTATGCATTTTGTAATTAATATTGATTTAAAAAGAAAAGCAATAACAATATGGCAGAGTGAGCTTTAGCTCGGTCCTGAAAGACATGATTTGCTTAAACCTGTGTTTACTAGTTTGAAGATGATACTGAATGGATCCCATGCATACATTTTAATTCATAGTTTAACAGAAAAAGTATTCAAGCTCAGCCACTTATGTTGCATGCTAAGGTTTTAATAATACCTAAAATTGTTTTTTGTTTTTTTTTTAAATCTACAGATGTTTTGGTTGTTGTGTGTTTGCAAACTAGAAACAGATTTATTTTTT
>VVHJ01023479.1:28119-41591 GCA_015107715.1 Tylochromis polylepis
ATCAAATGATGTTTTTTAAAAAAAAAAAAAAAAAAGTCCCACTGTAATCCTTCTAAATAATACACACTAATCTTTTTTAAGTGCCTGCCGCATTAGAGCCTAGCAAAGCCAAGCTATTTCACCCTCTTTTCAGTCTAGTGTAATTGGTTTGAATTGTCTCTATTTATTATGTGGATGACTTGAAAGAAATAAACACTGAAAATGTGCTCACGTTTTGGTGCTGTGCTTATCTTTATCCAGGAGAGCGTGATAAGTCTGTGGTAGAATATAAGAGGTTTACAAAGTATGCAAAGAGAGAAACTTTTGGCAGCATCCACAGTTTGATTTGAGTCTTTGATGTGATTGCAGAGAGTTTCCTCTGCCCTCTTGTGGTGAGAGAAAAATCTTCACTTTGTCATTGAAAACATCCCTGTGTTCTATAAACCACCGGTTATGTTTTCATCACAGATGACTGCAAAGGTTTCAGTTGATGGAGTGCAAAGCACCACGCACGAGAAGCATGAAACAGATGTTTCAGCAAACAGACCCAGACAAGAATCATAACAAAAATCATGTAAGAAACATGCAAAAAGCCACATTAACAAAAGAGGGAGTGTCTGTGAGCCCTGCTTCCCTTAATTCTACGTTTACAGAAATATTAACCCCAACCAGAACAAGCCATTAAAATAATTACAATAAATAAGAAACTGACAATTTTTGGATCCTTGAGTAAAACCATCAACTCCACACTCCATATAAAAGCCCTGCATTGACAATTTATTTAATAAAATATAAGCAAAGGAAGTATCACAATTATTGCAAACATAATTCAAATTTATTTTGTTACAATTCTATAAAATGTGTTTGCTATTATATCTGACTTAGGTGGGCCTTTCCTATTTGCTAGTTAAAGTTGAATTTGAAATTGTGCGTGATATTTGATGATACTTGATGATAAAACCTAATTTACACTACAGCTGAGTAAAAAGAGGCAATCATCTTCATCGAGGAGCAAAAGTATGAATGGAAACAGTGTACAACTAAGCCGACTTGGCACTGTTGGAACAGTCGGCGTACATGGAGCAGGTATTTCCACTCCAACATCGATGATTAAGCGTGTGTATGAGTATTGTTTATCATCTCTTAATGAGGTGATCCTTACATATTCAGCCTTGGGCTTGATATGGTATGTGTGGACTGATTTACAGAGTGAGGTCATGTAGCCACACCGAATATTTAAAGCCTCTTTAATCAGCTGGATAATGAGTTATGGCATACTCAGGGGTTTCGTCTCTATGTGTGCAGTTAATTGTGAATACTGCGTGTGTGGACATTTTACGGTACATATGGATGGTGTCATCGGGTCGTTAGAAGAAGCAAAATCATTTATAATTAGCTGGTGTCTTTAAGTATGAGCTTGGATGTACAGCTCTTTGATATTTCATATATACCATAGTTCCTATGCTCATTGGAGGATGCCAGACTTTGGTGTGGCTTCAGATGTGGAAGTACAGCTCCATTTTGGTCCTTCAATGGCCTCACTCACAGCCTGGACAAACTTGGGAGGCGAGATCACACAGACCTCAGTGGCGTCCATCATTGGCTACGTTCACTGTCCTCGGCTGGAGGATGGGTGTTCCTTATAGATGAGGTTGCTTTCATCTGCAAGTTTTCCCACCGTTTCTCGCCTACGTAGTGCCACATAATGGAGCTGATGATGTTGCATGGGTTTTAGCTGTTTTTGCATCAGCCAACAATGTGTGTTGTCTTGGATCGAAATTAAAGAGCGTTCAGCTTCAGCTCAGTTTTTTTTTTTTTTTCGGCAAAAAAAAAATAAAATGAATGAACCCTGTCATTTAACTCTTAACGTCAGCTCTGGGTTACAGTCTACATTGTATACTCTTACTATTTCCTGTGTTATACAAGAGAGTCCAGTCTGTTTGCCCTCCATCCTGTTATGCCCCCTTCTAATTGCCCCATAGATACTAGAGACTTGGGTTTCCTGAGCCCCAGCACACCACCGGGTCCCAAGCAGGGGCGCTGAGAAATATTCTGCTGTATTCATCAACCACATTTACACATTTAAACCAAGAGCCACATAAAAAAGAAAAAAAAAAGCCTGTCTTAACACAGTCTACACACTGTGCTGAGGCATTTTATGAGGCTGATTTATAGAGTTTACTGGACTCTTACAGCTCACCACAGACATCTTAATCTAACAGAGGTTTGCTGTTTGCCAAAATTAAAATGTGCTACTCTGATGCTGGAAATGTGTCAACAGTTGATGTTTACGAATATTTTGAGTGATTAGTTGTACAAAATGATATTGATTACTCTTGAATTGAGTGCATTCTTTATTTGGATACCTGTACTAGACTTGTTTATGCCCCTACTTGCTGGGTGCTTATAACCCTGCATCATGATAAACAGGCCTAGATAAATGATGTCCTCATGCAGTCTTCCAACTGGAACAAAGTTGGCTGTTTATAAAGTGTACATGAACGCATAAAACCCACAATCCACGCAATTATTGTTCCACCACTGACTTTTCTAATTAGCCATGCAGCTTGTGCGGGTGCCAGGAGTGACTCATTCGACAAGGAAGCATTAAAACAGGAAAATAAATAAATAACTACACCATAAGGAAATAGTCACGCGGGATGTGTGGAAGGCTGTGTGGCGTAAAACATCTGGGCTACATGCATCCTTATTCTGCTATTATTCATTTCTTGTATTAGTGTTTGTTTACAAGTCAGAATCCATCAGTCATCGTCAGCAAACACTGGTGGACTAAAATATTCTCGAGCTTTTCCCTCCAGAGGTACAGTGGGTTTTTCTTTGTTTGTTTTTTCTTTCTTGCTTGCGTTCTTTTTTTGTTTGTTTGTTTGCTTGTTTTGAAGTTGACCTTGATATTTAAAGTTTTATGATAGCCTGAAATAAAACTAATATATTTTAAATCACTTTCTCTCACCACTCATGCCCATTTTCTGCTCTTTCCTCTGATTATTTATCTTCAGTAATTGAACTCTTCCGTCCAGTACGTCACGTAAAGCCACCAATCACCCTGCTTGTTGTTATTATCTTGAAAGTGAGTTGCACGTCTGATGCGGTGCCAGCAAAAACGTAAAATCGCGTAATTGGTTACGCAGTGGAGTTTCTGTTAAATGCCTCTCCAGCTGGGATGACTCCCCCCTCAGCACTGAGCTCTGTCATCCCATAACACTGCAAGCACAGAGCGAACTTTTGGAACTCTTTAAAACTTTCTGGTGACTTTTTAGGGGAGCTTCTTTTTCAGTCTGAAACATGTTTTGGTTGCTGTTGTGCGTAATCATAGACTTTGCAACCGTGCCGGCGGATGCGCAAATCTCCAGCCGGTATGTTGTCGGATGTCCTCCCCGGTGTGATAAGTCGATGTGTCCTCGGCTACCAGCGGACTGCCCGGCAGGACAAACCCTCGACGCCTGCCACTGCTGCCCGGTGTGCGCCTCTGGTGAAGGCGAAGCCTGCGGCGGCAGTGGGAAGCTCGGGGACCCGGTGTGCGGAGAGGAGCTGGAGTGCTCGGTCTCCGGCGGGGTGGCATACACTGTGACGGTGAGGAGGAGAAGCAAGAGTGGGATTTGCGTGTGCAAAACCACCGAAGCGGTTTGTGGAAGCGATGGGGTGTCCTACCGGAATATCTGTGAGCTGAAGAGGGTCAGCCGACGGGCGCAGAAGTTGCAACAGCCACCTGTTCTTTTCATTCAGCGGGGAGCCTGCGGGAAAGGTAGAACTCACACTGTTTTGATTAAGACACCCTTAACCCAAAACATACTGAGATATTGATAATAAAGGTAATAGATTCGACATTTAAAGTTAATTGATTACACCAGAAGTGTCAATAATCATGACCCAATAATCATGAATAGGCTACCCTCTT
The DNA here is from genome assembly GCA_015107715.1 of Tylochromis polylepis. Classification (NCBI taxonomy): domain Eukaryota; kingdom Metazoa; phylum Chordata; class Actinopteri; order Cichliformes; family Cichlidae; genus Tylochromis; species Tylochromis polylepis. The sequence goes on from VVHJ01023479.1 coordinate 32,015, forward strand.
TTGAGCGTTGTGAGCCAAAAATATTACTTTTGCAACTGAAATCAATCATTGCACATTTTCTGTCACATGGTGTCATTTTTTGGCCGTTTTACCTTCATTATTTACAACTTGCTCTTGAACGTGACCCCACCATTCCTCACTGGGCATTTATTGTCTCAAAGTCGCACAGATGTTGTAGCTTAGCGCTGCATTCAGTGGCACACAATCCCCATGTGTCTGGAACCACAAGAGCAGCCATTCAAGTGGGTTTCCCCCTTGATCCTGCATTACAATTAGACTTGATCAGAGAGGGCTTTTCTTTTCTTTTGTTTTGTTTTTTCCCCCTGGCTGAATGAAGCCACGAGTTATACCCCGTTGTAAAGCTTGATGTGAACTTTAGGATTACTCTGGCATGCATGACCAGCAGTCACATGACTATAATCTGGTTGATTCCTTTATGCTATGTGGTCTTTGCCTGAGAAATGTGCATTAGCTGAATAGAAAGGAATGTCAAAGCCTGATATGTATGATATAAACTGTTATTGAATATGACTGGAGGTATATTTATAATGACATATGTAAGTGTTTCAGTATGGACCTGCATTTTGTCATAGTGTCATGTGACAGATATTTCTTCCTAATCAGTGAAGCTCACTTATAATGGGACTTCACTCTTCACATCTGCTGCTCTGTGAAACAGCAGAGCCCAAATGAGAATACACATTCTGTACAAAATTAATCAGTGAGTCATATATCATCATTAGTAGTAATTGTTTACAGCTTATACGTGATATAAAACATCCAGGAATGAAAAAACGATCATTAGTGATGCTGCAGGTGGTAAAAACATTGTAACCTTTATGGGTTTTACTGTGATGTAGGTTTTTTTGTTTTGTTTTGTTTTTAAATTGGGCAATATATGTGCATTTAAAAACACATGAATGACAAGGTTCAACACCTGTTGCATCAAAGATCTATAACTTACCTCAAGGCTTGGAAACTTACTGAATTCACCCTGCCACAGCCCCCCCCCACACACACACACACATCTTCTTCCTCTCTTCTCTTTTTCACTGTGGAAGTGTCTTTCACTCCTGGTCTGTGTTGTCACTCGTAAATCACACTTAACAGTCACATGAAGGAATTCCTGGCACTGATTCAAAGCCAAAATTCCACCTCTGTTGAAGACTGTTTAAAACAGGCAGGAGACATCGAGGAAAACACGAAATTAGCAACCCATATTTTGGGAAAGTTTTACATGTACATCAAAACCCATGTGGGCACAGTGGAAGGGCAGACTGCATCACCACATTTGTTTGTCAGTCATGTAAGCAGCTTAAACGGTTAAGTCATTCCTGAGCAGCTAACCATGTCTGAAACTGAGCAAGACTGTGGTGAGTGCTATTGATTTTCCAAGACACCCTGTGAGAATTTCCATAGCAGGAAGTTGCATTTCATTTCATGCATTAGATGTGTCCCTGTCCAGGGTGGTGCTGACTAACAGTCTGTAGCAGAAGCACATATTTAAGAAAAATGTCAACTTTAACATAAATTGTGAACAAGTCTGTTGACTCAGAATGTCAAGAGCTGACACTCAAAAGAAACTTAAACCCCTCTGAGTGCCTTGAAATGCACCGCAACCTGGCCTCATGTTAAGAAAAAACCATGTGAGTGTTGCTGTATGATGTCATTTCGTGTCTGGACAGTAAAGGCGTAGCTCATTTTGGGGGGGAAAACGAAAAAACTAGGTCAAAGTTTGACTGCGACCTTGGTGTCATAGTTGTTAAAAATGATCTAATTATTTTTCTCAAAAGTGCAAAAAAACCTTTTGGCAGTTTAAAAGCATAATTGTGATAAAGACTGACAGGAAAACTGCTGAAGAGTATAGGAGGATCCAGATCAAGAACTGAATCACTTGGTGCCTCTCAAACTGTGACACAGAACTATGGAGGGGTTGCGTGAAGGTGTGAACATGAAGATGAGGCTGACAATACTCTCTTATAATCTGTTTAGACTTTAATCCAGTTGAAAACCTGACACAGTTTGCGCTGATCTTTAATTCAGAGCTGATGTTGCAGAATGTACTCTGTGACTCCAGCGAGTGACATCTGCTGAATATGCACATTCTTCGGCAACTTGTCTCAGCCACTCATGATATTAAAACATCATTTTTGGGCACATGCATGTGAGTTTTGTTTTTGTTGTTCTACTTGTCAGTGTCTGCTTTTGGTTCTGAATGTCTGCCTGTCTGCTTTTCTCATCTGTTCTTTTTCCTGTTTGATGCCTGTAATTCTCCTGCTTCCTTCATTCCTCTCTCTGCTTAACTATATTTGCTGAAGCCTCTTCTGTGCTCAGCCTCTTTTAATGTCATCTAATACTGACTGCAACATAAAAACATATGTGTATGTCCAAATTACCTAAATTGCACTAATTAGAGAAATGTGATTTTGCACCACACCAAATTACTGTACCTCCATTCTTGTCTATGGGCCATGATGAGGCTTATTAAACACTGCACTGAATATTGCATTGGTTCAATGTCTTTTAAAGGGTTAAAACCTGTTCCTGCAGTTGCTGTACTGATCAACATACATCATTTTCTAATAATAAAATGTGACATGGTTTTGAATGGGTTCTCCATGCTGCTCTAACTGCCCTGTTACTAACTCTGTGTGTGTGTTTCTGGTTGTATCGTGTGATTTTAACCTTAGATGGAGTTCACAATGGAAAAAAATTAAGTTCACTGGATTAAAATAGGGTAAATTGAATCAATATTGGGAATGGAAAAATTTGGTTAATTATAATCACTCAGTGAGTCATTTGAAACGGCTGCTAGTGTGTCATTGTAATATTATAAACAGCGGCAAAGCTCAACTGTATGCTTTCATAACTGGGAAAAATCAGAGCCCCATCGAAACAAAATGATTCATGGTCTTAACACTGTAGCAAGCTAACATTCATATGTACTGAATCATTGAAGAAGTACAGTGAGCCAAAATCAGTGACCTACTGGAAGTAATTTTATAATAACATATGCACTAAGGCACATGCTCGCCATGATTCTCCAGTCTCTGCTGTAGTAGTTACTTTTTAAGGCCAAAGAGGAACCATAGTATTTACACTTTATTTGCTTTTTTTTAAGCAATTAGTGCCATCCTTTGACGATAACCCATTTTGCGTACATTTCTTCACTCATCCACACCTCATGTCCCTTACCTTACTTGCTGTCCTGACTTTCTCTTCACTGATTGGTTCCTTTATTCCGTAACTGAACTCACCTGGCACACATTATATACGGGCTATACACCCTTCCCCTCACTATTCTCATGCCAATGTGGGAGTGAAAAGAGTTAATTTATTAAACATTTCTATCTTTAAGTTAATGATTTTCTCTCTTTGTCTCTTTCAGAGTGCATATGAGTTTCCCCTTTGGTTAGTTAAATCGCCTTTGATCTAAAGGAAAAATAAACCTAAAATGCTGGAGAATAACTGATGGCTGTGTTCTTTGCATTCTGACCGGATGTCCATGCTGATAACAATCCTTTCCTTTGACACTCCTTCTTAACATATCTGAAAGATTTGCTAGTGCATTAGCTTAATTCTAGTGGGACTGAATCCACTTTGTTCACAACTATGTTTTTCCATTTCTTAAGGATTTTTCTTGGGAGAACACAAATCATCTTTTAGTCTGCAGGAACCAATAAAACGGAGGGTCCTATGCATGGGAAAGCTCCCCACTCAACACCCTGATCTGTAGCAGGAACCCTTGTGTGTTGAGTGGGGAGGGGTAATGGATGTATGGAGTTGTGAGGCTAGAGGGGCTTTGAGTGTGTATGTTGGGAGGGGAGAGTACTTTTAAATTAGGTTCCTTTTAATAAATGTTGTTTTTGAATGGTTTCCCCCACATTTAATGCTTGAACTGACTCCAAAAAACTCTTTCAGACATCTGATTATTGTTAATAGATACTTAAATTTTATTAGGCTCTTCCATTAGCAGTTACCACACTTCTCAATGTGTCTTCCATGTGGGCAAAATCTTAACTTCATCAGGTCACAGCAACTTAAAGCAGTTTTATTACTGTTTTTATGTCAGTATATCATTTAAATTGTGTCGTGAGAGTGTGTAAACACTTTTGATTCTCTGTCAGGATAAGTTACTGCTTAGCAGGAATGCCATCCTCCCACATAAGAAAAATTTAATTTTTGGACTGCTTAAAAATCTAAACACCATTTGTCCATATCCACTCTATATAACATGCAACTTACTTGACCCATCCCTACTTTTACTGTAAGCGCCATCCCCCAAATATCTGCTAAATAGCAGTGTAATGTCTGTGATACTCACAAGAGTGTTCATAAGTCTCAGTCTGCCATTGCCCCAAAACTCAAGTGATATTTTGTGGTGTGCTGCTAGTGATTAACATTTGCAATATTACTGTTTATCATATTATCAAAGTACTTTTATGGTCAGTAGTTATTTCTGCTAATGTTTTCCTATAAACTGAAGCAATTAGATTAAGTGTCTGACAGGGTGACTCAGAGTAATAAGAGTGTGTACTTGCTATTACACCAAACATATCACTTCTTAATTTACCAAGTGTGAAATAGTCCACTTCTAGTTTACTTTCTCTAAAGTTGTTTATGTGTCTTTGTAGCACACTGATATACTCACCAACTACTTTATTAGGTACACCTTGTTAGTACCAGCTTGGGCCTCATTTTGCTTTCAGAACTGCCTAAATTTTTTGTGGCACAGATTCAACAAGGTGTTGTAAACATTCCTTGGTTTTTGGCATCACATAGTTGCTGCACATTTGTTGGCTGCACATCAGTAATGTTGCATCACATCCCAAAGGTGCTCTATTGGACTGAGATCTAGTGACTGTGGAGGCCATTTGAGTACAGTGAACTCATTGTCATGTTCAAGAAACCACTTTGAAGTGATTTGAGCTTTGTGATATGGCACATTATCCCGCTGGAAGCACCCAGAACAAAAATGGGTACACTGTGGTCATAAAGGGCTGGACATAGTCAGCAGTAATACTCAAGTAGGGCGTGGCAATTAAACAATGCGCACTTGGTACTAGGGCCAAAGTGTGCCTAGAAAATATCCCCCACACCATTACACCATCAGCCTGAACTGCTGATACAAAGCAGGGTAGATCCATGATTTCATGGTATTTACACCAAATTCTGACACTACCATCCAAATGTTGAAATCACGTGTCATCAGACCAGGGAACATTTTCCAATTTTCAGTGTCCAATTTTGAAGAGCCAATTTGAACTGTAGCCTCAAGTTTCCTGTTCTTAGCTGACAGGAGTGGCACCCTGTGTGGTCTTCTGCTGCTGCAGTCCATCTGTTACATCAAGGTTCAATGTGCTGTGCATTCAGAGATGCTCTTCTGCATACTCTGTTTGTAGTGAGTGGCTGTTTGAGTTACCGTTGCCTTCCTATCAGCTCAAAGTAGTCTGGCCATTCTCCTATGAGCTTTGCCATCAACAAGACGTTTTCATCCAGAGAACTGGATTTTTTCTTTTTTTTCTCTCTAGCAAATGGTCCCAGCAGATCAGCAGTTTCTGAAACAAACAGAGCACTGTAAATCACCCCCCCATTTTAATGCTCAAGTTGAATTACGCTCAGCTGTTATCACCATGCGCACATGCTATGTGACCGACTGATTAGATATTTGCATTAACTAGTAGTTAAACAGGTGTACCTAATGAAGTGGCAAATGAGTCTATATCTCTATATGATCAATCTGAATGAAAATTGCTTTCAGTCTATTATTGGTCATCCTGTTAAAATGTTTTAACCAGACATTTTTCATGGATATTATGTTGGGTTTTGTCGCCTATGAGAAAAACACTGTTACTTGGATTTCTAGTGCTTTTTGAAGTAAAAAGCCATTTGCCTTGTTTGTTAGTGACCCACAGCTTACTTTTACATTAGCTTGTAAATGATTGCCTATAGGTAATCTCCAATTAGCTCCTGAGGGCAAATTATACTCATTAAATTTGCATGCACTTACTGTGAAACTGCATGCAGTTTCTGAGTCTATTATAATGTACTCTACGACTCCAAGCACAAAATCCATTTTCAAAAGAAGCTGAACACACTACTTCTCACACTGTCGAAAGCATGTCCTCTTTTCTTTCCTTATAATGACTCTAATTAAATATATAAATGTTACACACACATTAGCTATTTAGAAAATTACCTTGCAATCACAGATCCCATCTTATTATAGCAGCCGTTCAGTAGATGGAGAGATTTTTCATGAGCAATACTTGGATTAGACAGTGATCAGAAGGCTTTAAATCCCTACTTTCTCTCCACATATCAAGATGACTTAGTCACGTTTTGGCATTTAGACAGCTGCTTTTCAGTTTCGCTCATAAGTCAACTTAATTTTCCAACAGTAAAGTCTTTCTAAGCTTCAGCTGTAAGCTCAGTTAAGCAATGAAATAATCTATCTCACTATATAACTCGGGAGAAAATGGCTGATTCATGACATCCCGTCTCTAACAAACCATCACCACTAGGCCTATAAGTCTGCTATCATCACACTGGCATTGTAGTGGCACCAGAGTGTTTCTGGTTTCCGCATGTGTGCAAGGAGGCCTCACTCATTATAACATGGTGAAGTGGAAGAGACTGGGAGCCTGTTTGTGCACTCCAGAAACAACACAGATTCTGGACACTGGGCCCTGCTTTCTCTCACAGTAATCCTATCAGAGCTGAACACGAAACCCCCCGGGTGTGAAGCTAGCAGGGAGGAAATTACTCCAACATTTCCATCTTTTCTTCATACTATTGCAAGAAAGTTGTGTGGCATGTATAATGTTTAGTACTTGATTTAAAGTTCAACAAGGAAAATATATGTCAGGGTTTGGAAAGAAAAGTGGTTACATTTATTTATGAGAAACTTGTTTTGTTTTGTTTTTTCCAGTGGCTTTTAGCTCTAAGAATAGCATTTGGTACACCGTATACCCAGAAATAATCATCAGCTATTTGATGGATTACCGTAGAATTCTGTGCAGGCAATCTTCGCCAGATGCCCAGAAACCTTGGTGAGCCCCTCATTTTTCTTTTCGTTACATTATGAGGTGGGCATTTCAATGTTTTAGAGAAATAGCTTGACAAAATGGATTTCGGTACATACATCCGTGAGGTGAAAAAAATTCCACGACTTGAAAAATTTCTAGTAGAATTATTGATTTGGAAAACTATACAGACATTCATGATGCTCAAAGGGTGTATCTTGAAGGAACATTTCACCCCAAAATCTACTTTATATGTTTTCCTCTGGACTGTAGCACTGTTTATTCATCTAGACTGTTTTGGTGTCCAGTTTTGGACATATTGGTGCCTTCTCTTTACCGCAGTAGAAATAAATGATATTCCTTGTGCTTAACTCAACTCAGCAACAGTCTCTTTCCAAAAATCATGGCCTTACTGCCGTTGTTAATATTTAATAACAACAGCAAAAAGTCCATAAACCTTACTGCACGTACATTCATGTAGAACTGTTTTCTGTCTACATCCAGTGTAAAGGCATTTTAATTACATTACAGCTCAGCTGAGGGAAGGTGGGGAGGCAATATTAGTAGTATCATTACTACTGTGAGCTTCTTGTCACAGGTGTGCATGCGTGCATCTTTCTGCGTTCATTATTCAGTTAAAAACATAACAGTTCCTAACCAAGTTCCTGACCCATTTTTCCCTGAGCTACCATTGTGAAGTGTCTGATAAGCATTTTGGTTTCCCTTAGTGTTTTAAAACTGGAAGTACTGGAAGGGGTGGGTGTGACTTGGAAACCACATACTCATCAGGAAAGGGTTAATCCAAGTGAGAAGTAAGGTCATTTTCCTTATGACTTCTTTCAGCAGGGGTTGGTAATTGGTCTTCCCAAGGGGCCTCATGAGAAACTGTTTGGGACTGTTGTGAAGGGCCTCTCCAATAAGTTCAATTCAGTTCTGCTCAGTGTTAATTTTACGCCTTCATTGCCTTTTCAGTGTGGCCCTCCACAAAAGTTCACTAGAAAGAGTTCTGGTTTAAGTCACTTTTGAATTGGCATTACTTTTCAGATACAGAACTGATCTGTATCCATCTTTTATCTTCAGTTTATAATAAAGGTTGCTAGCTAACAGTACACTCTCACAGCTAACAAACTCCTGCTAAACAAATTTCGGTGCTTCACTGTGACCACCAAAACTTCAACCACACGCAGAAGAATTTACTTCCTGCAGTTTGTCAAATGTTTGTGGACTGAACTTTTTAATGGTATTCATTACAGCAGTATGATGCTCATTAAATCCTCGTGTTAGCGTGACTGCTACTCAAGTGTCTCTTTGTTATTCCTTAACACTTCAGTGCAATCACTGATATCCAGGGGATTATACTTTTGCAATTTCTGTCATCTAGGAGAAAGTAATGACTGAAAATTGTTCTTGTGAGACAAAATAGTTCAAAGTACGTGGCAAAATAACAGCTTAAGGATGGAAGGATGAAAAGCAAAGAGGGAAAGGTTGGGGGCGTCTTGATTCAAAGCCTTGCTTAAACTGTCATTTGGGTAGGATTTAATGAGCAGGTAAGTCAGTCAGCATTTCCTGACTTAGCCAGCACTGGATGGGTGATTCAGTGAATTTGGCAGTCAGTTAACATGCAGTGTCACACTGTATGTGTGTTATACTTGACAAAAGAGCCGTGGATGGTTTTAGAATTGGTCTGTTCTCACCCTTAACCATGGGGTAAGATAAGGGTAAATGTCAGTGTGAGTGTTTATTTGTAAGGTTTATTACCAGAGTCTGTAAATGAGTGAGTACATGTGTGTCAGACCTAGACCTAGACAGTCTCAACCGCAGATGAACTGTCATCTGTTCTTTTCCCTGTGTGTTATGATGAAGGGTAGTTTAATTTGTTGGTTTTCTATCCTCACACAGCTCTTACATCATGCAGTATTTCCATGCATCTTTTGTTTGTTTTTACCAGGCTGACATCCTATTTGTGTATGTGTGTGCATGATGTATTTCCAGCTCAAGACAATCCAGACAGCCCGAGGCACAAATACAACTTCATTGCCGACGTGGTGGAGAAAATTGCTCCGTCTGTGGTTCACATTGAACTTTACCGCAAGTATGAGCCGCGTACCTGTGTGTCTGTGCTAGGTGCTGGGGAGGGGCAGACTGAAAAACCCTAGAATTTACAACCTACCTGTGTACTTAAACACACTGCACCAGTTGATAGAGCACCTTATTCTCAAGTTTAGTCTTTCATCTTCTTTTTAAAAATCATCTGACCAGCTTTTTAATCTCTACTTCTGGTTGTTCTTTGACACTTTGATTCTTCATCTGTCTCATCTCTGCTCTGTCTGTCACCATCTCTTGTGAAGTGTTTTTTTTTGAAGGTCAGAACTCTCTGATTTCCAGATTTCTGTCTCTCCTTCTTCTGTCTTTGTTTCACTTAGATCTGTCTCTTTTTTTATTCATCTCTGCAGCTTAGTTTTATATACTCACCTTCTTACTCTTATTTTTATATATATATATATATATATATATATATATATATATATATATATATATATATACACAAAAAA
>VVHJ01023482.1:2093-19147 GCA_015107715.1 Tylochromis polylepis
TTACTTGATGATCTTTCAATCAGCTCAAACACATTTCTTGCCCATTCTGTGGTAAGAAATTTGTGGAAGCTCTGTCAGATAACTAATCCAAGAAATATGAAGTGGCTTAAAATACATCTGAAAAGTATACAAAGGGAAACTAACATGAATGCAGAAAAACAAGTATGCAAATGTTAAAAAGACCACTGATATTTCTGCTGCTGCAAATATGTCACACAAGCAGCAACTAGAACAGAAAGTCAACTAGAGGTTGTTCAACTTGAACTGGAAACATTTTCATAGCTTATATGTTTGAGCATAACATTCCAATCTAGGAAAAGGCTGTACCTGAATATTCATTCACTGGGTCATTTGTTTTTCCAATTCAAGGATTAGGATATCTGTTCATTGAAATCAGGAATTACACTCAAAGCAGCGATCATCCCACTTGAGTTTATCTCCCTGTTGCCAGCAGATTTGGCTTTTCATATCTCTTTATTCCAAAAAAAGCAGTTTGAGAAGAAACCTGGACAGTACTGCTCCATGTTTTTTACACTTTACTTTGTGTTTAGGATGATTTTGTCAGATGACGAGTTTATAAATACATATATACATATAAATACATTATACAATATGTTAAAACAAATTTGGGGTTCAATTTTGTCTCTTGTGAGAATAAACTTACTCTGAGTCTCGGGCTTTCTGGGCCAACTCTTTCCAAGAGTCTCAAAAGCACAAATAAGAGCTTCGGTCTGCAGCTCTTTCTCCTTCACATCTTTATCATCGTCATCGTCTTCAAGTGATCTTGGGGATCCAGCACCACTCTCTAGACTGCTCTGTTGTAAAATTATTAAGACAGGTTGAGTTCATTAAAAGACTTTTTTAAAAATATGGCATCAATATTTTAATATTCATATTCAAGAGGCCATAGGGAGGTTTTAACCTTCTTGATTACAGGGAAAAGGATCTCTGCCATGTCGGTGAAACGGTCCTCCTGGCTGCTGTGGAGCACGTCTCCAGCACAGCGCAGAGCAGCAATTTTGTACACGAGACTCTCCTTACGACATTCCTTTAGCACAACCTCCAACACCTCAGAGATGGTTGGCTGGCCGCTGCAAGGCTTCTGTAGCTCCGTGCTGAAAAGGAAGAAGTGTGAAAAGAAATTTTGTGATGTACTTGGAAGAAAACATACAAAGAAGAGGCTGTGACAGACTTTTTACCTGCATTTGGACACTACAGATCCAATGGCTTTCAAAAGCTCCTCCTGGAACAAAAAGAAATTGTTAGAAATTAAAAAAAATAAATAAAATGAACATTTTATTTAAAAAGTTTTCTTCACTTGTATTGCATATCATTACCTTTCCAGCCCATGTGCGCCCAGATAGACCCTGCATTAAAGCTGTCAGCACCAAGCCAAGGTGTGGCGCCACCAGTGAGCCTGTCTGTTCCTTGGCAACAGTTGCCATGGCAGCTGCACCCTGAGCCTTCATCTTCCAGGACTGGGACTGCAGCGCTTTCTGTGTGATGGCAATCAGCTCGGTCATGTACAGTCTGATGCCTCCAAAGCTTCCTGATTAGAAAAAAGTTTAAAGAAGTGGAAACAGAATTAAATCTTTCTGTCATCACAAAAAGAGAGCATCAGAAATATACAGTACATCTGAAGCTTAAAGGATTAGTTGGTTAAACAGAAACTTTGTCAAATATGAGGATTTCCTTTGTTTCCTTTATACTGTCAGTGCATTGCAGCAGATTAATCATTTTGCATCATTTTCATTAACGCTGTCTGGATTTTCCTCACCTGGAACGTTCTCCTGCCACACCTCAGACCACAGCGTGGCATCATGGCTCTCTCCTTTCTCCTCATCGGGACCCGGTGCCTGATGCATGCCCAGGAAAGCCAGTGGCAGGGCCACTCCTGCGTGGCCTTTCAGCACATCTGGACTGTAGTGGCTGATGGCATGTACTGTCAGTGCACACGATGACTTGTACACAGGCTCTGGGAGCAAGAAAACACAAAGAGCAGAGTCTGAAAGCTAGCATTTAATTTAGTAGACAAACTTCTTTTGTTTTTTAAATCTAGAGTTCAGCTGGGAGAAATATAGGCATATTTTACACTTTCTCACCTTCTTTCTCCAAGTACCAGGTGTTGAGTTTCAATAGTAGTTTTTCTACACTGCTGTCTTTTGCTGTCTGATGGGGGAAAACAGATGTCCTTATGACTTTAACAATTCATTATTTCTAAATCATCAAGAAGATTACTTTTCACAATTTCTGCTCACCCTGACCAGGTGTCCCAAAGCAAAGGCATAAGCTTTCTGTACTACAGTGCTTCTGTCATGGATGCCATTCAGCAGGGCGCTCATAAGTTTACCTGGAGATACAAAAAACAGTTATCACGGTTATCGCCACACTTCTACCATCCAATAAATAAACTAGATGAACAGATTCAGACTTATCCTGTACCTGAGTGTGGGGTCAGATCCTGTGGACACTGCACTGTGAGGGAAACAATTACACTAGCACAGCCACCCTGTGAAGACAAAAATTAGCCACTGTGTGGAAAACTGCTAAATGTATGCAAGAAAAATTGGTATGATGATGCAAAGAAAGCTAAATAACTGTGATTTTTAACCTTGGTGCCCAAGCCTACGCCACTCTTAAGCAGCTCACAGAGTCTGGGAACCAGTTCTCCCAGAACGGCAACATCCAGGTGCTGCAGACACTGAATACAAAGATAGCAAAACATCCTTATAAAATATATGTCACATGCTTTTCTAACACTTTAAATAAAGCACCCTTTTTGTGACACATAAACTTCATTCATTTGTTTTTTTTGTTTTGTTTTTTTTACCATGTTAACAGTCTCCATCATTGGAGAGGATTTGGCAGCACTCAGTCTGGCAGCATCCATGGCACTCTAGAAGCAGAGTAATAATAACTCAGGACAACTTTTAATAAACTTATAGGTTTCAGTTTTGGATGCAGGTAAGTGCTGAGGTTACCTTTTCCTGCTCTGTGGCTCGGAGACTCAGGTAGTTGAGCACCTGAGGCTCCAGAGTGCTGAGGGCCTCCAACAGAGCTGGGATTAAGCGGGAAGCGTGGGGCTTTAGTCTGGCACCGGCAGTCTTACTGATCTTCACCAGGGTCTGGATACTGATGGGGGAAAAAAGAGATTGTTGAGAGAACAGAGCACACAATTATACAGAAAAATTACGACCTGGTAACGCGATGACCGAATGATGAACAAAAGTCAGCATTGTGCCATGTTAGACAACCGGAAAGGTAAATTTCCCATTGCCTTAGTGATTTTTATAAAAAAGGGGTTTAACGAGTGAGAAAAAAGAAAAACAAATTAGAAGTCAACTGCAAATACTTATTGAGACATTACTCATTACCTAACATAATTTTTGCAGGATCATATATCGGTAGCTGCTAAATTTCTGGTTTAATTATGCTCAAAAAACAAAAAACACCTAAATCAATTTTGCTGTTAATCTCTTACTACTAAAATATTTTACTTAACAACTAGAATTAAAGCACAAGTTACTACATTAAAAGCAACAACTGCCACGGAAGAAAAATGAAACCAAAATTATAGAAGAAGACATTACCTGAGTGAGCGAACCTCTGCGACGTTGCTAACAATGCCCTTTTCCAGTAGGGTGGGTAAAATCACCGCCACAGTTCTCTGGGCTCCAGAGCCTGTAGACTCACACATTCGAGTGCACACCTGGAGAGAGAAAAAGGTCTGCTTTAGAAAAGGTACTTAGACAAGCACACATGTACACACAAATACATACACAAAGGCCAAAGTTGTGGAAAACAGCTTTACCTTACTGAGTGTTTTCAGTGTTAGATCTGCAGCCTTCCTCACAGACTCCTAAAATTAAAACAAAATCCTGGGGGTAATATATGGTTCTAACAAATTTAGTGTTATCCTACAATGAAAACTCAGCTGCATCTAATGTACCTTTTATTTTCTGGTCATGCATCAGAAACAGTGAACGAATTCAAACCTTTGTGTCACATGAATGAAAGAAAAACTCATTTCTGATCACTTCCTACCTTGATGTCATCAAGGACTCTAAACAGGGTCTCCCATATTTCTGCCAGATGATCAATAAGGTCATCAGCCTGACGGCCTCGAATCAGGTCATTTAAGGCCAGGCAGCTGAAAGAAAAATACATGTAAGCTTTTGGCCTCTAAATCTTATTCTAAACAAACTGTAAAAAACATATTAACAGAGCATCTATTATAATGCAAGTTACGTAGCATCTCACAAAAGTCAACGCTGATGATCTTATTATTTTTGTAATATAAGTGTACATGCACCTGGACTCTCGCACTCTCCAGGCGTTGTTGGTCAAATTAGAAATTACATCCTGGAGGATCTCTTTGAGATACTTATCCACCTGTAATAAATCAGAACAAGCAAGCATGCACACATTACTTCTAATGATGATATAGCCACAGAATTTTTTAACATCTATGTCTACAACCGTTTTTTTTCTAAATACAAATAATGTTTTGTAGTTTGTTTTTTAATGGATGCATATCTACAAGAATCAGGTCCTACCAGTGTCTTATCAGTGACCAAAGCATCCCAGATGCTTGTCATGGCCTGGCGAATGCTAAGGTTGGGATCAAACTGGTAGCGGTACAGACGAGGGATTATCTGGGGCAGGAATGGAGCCAGCTGTTCCCCAGCTTTAGCTGAGATCATGTGGAAACCAAAAGCTGCTCCCTGAAAGGAGGATAGGTATGATCAGGTGGAAGGGGCATGGATGTCACGGATGTAAAAACTGGTGAATACAAACATGATACCTTGCGCGAGTTCCACATGGCATGATGATTGGCTAGGTTCATAAATTTGTACACAAGATCTGGTTGGTTCAGGTCGCTGGCCAATGAACACAGCTCCTTGTATGTGGACAAACCGTGACTGCCAGAAACCATGAATATAGATTATGTACAGAAGTAGGCCAAGAAGGGTGAATGTATGCAAACTGAACGCAAAAATGAAATACATTTTAAAAAGTCCTAATAAATTTATTACACTTTCACTACAAGAGGAGCTAAAAAGAGAAGTAGAGGTGATATGCCTTACCCATCAGGTGTTTTCCCCAAACCTTCTCCTTGGAACACCTCTGTATCCCCTGAGACCGCATGTTTCACTCTGTTTACAAAAAAAATTGATTTAACAATTAGCCGATGTGAGACACGATTGTCAGCTTGTTACAATCTTGGTCCTTCTTCAGTTTAACACTGGCTTAAATCACAATTTCAAGTTTCCCTGACAAACCACTGGAGACCAACAAATCTGCCTGGATCGAACACAACTTTAGGTGGAAACTGAAGGACACCCATACCAATATATTGCTTTTGTTCTATTTTTAAAAGTGCACAATTCGACAACAGCTCGATACATGTGTTCATCCTGCCCATGGTGCACATCAGCTAATCATTAGTCCTCCCATGGTGCTCAATGGACCGTTTAATTTATTTATTTTTCCCCCTCTTTTTTAAAAATTTTGTGAATCCACTGCTTTATGATCCAAGTCGAGTCAGTCAGCTCTGTGAAATAGATACATTCAGAGCTCTTAACCCAGGAAATTGAGCAGCATCTTTGTAAGTCCATAATATTCCATTCCCATTCTTCTCATTTTTCATTCTGCTCACACACTCCTCAACACTTGCGGTATGAAAAACTGTAGTTTTAGACCATTTTAGCTTTCAGCAGGGTATGTGGAGGACCTCATTCAACATGCACTACGGTCTAACATTAGTTTGTTCTAAAATAATAAACATGTTTCTAGATTTTTCCCTCCTCCATGCACCAAGTGTTGAATGCGTGCTCAACTCAACCGTCCACTCACCTTTTACCGGTCATAAGCGTTTCAACGAGAGTGGACACAAGTTCCTGCTGGTCACCCTCTCCCCCCATCTCATAGACCAGACCGAGGCCTTTAGATGCCACATCCTGACTCAACTCTAAATGAGAGAGAAAGAGTGAAGCGCGAGGAAGCGTACAGGCACAAGCTAGCAATCTAGCTAGTAATGAGCTGATCAAACAGTTCACTTAGACTTGACTCTCATCTTACCGTCAGGGTCTGAGAGAACAGAGATAAAGGCCCCCTGAATCTCTTTCAAATGTGACTGTAAGAGTAAAAGAGGAGAAATAAAATTACAGGTATTTGACATATGTGCATAAAGAAATTTGCACACTACAGAATTTGGCACACGAATATTTTTCCCAGAAAGGTACAATTTCACAGTTCAAACATCTGATATGTTTTCTACGGTCTATTGTGAACAAAATATGAGCTCACAAGATCTGCAAATCATTGCATTCTGTTTTTACTTAAATTTTACCCCAAGTCTCAACTTTTGGGGTTATAAATACACACCGTAATCTCCTTGTGCTGGCTGAGTTTCTTGACAAGGGAAAGCAGCCAGATGCAGGCTGCCTGCCGGACATGGGGATTCTGGCTGGTTATATACTTGGTCAGGATGGCGTTGAGGACCCAGGGAACCACATCATTGTTTTTTACATCTGTCAGCAGAGAAAGAAAGTGGAAATTAAAACTGCTATTTTTAATTTTGTAGATGAAGCATTCAGCGTTTAGATAAAAATGGACTGTTGCAGGTGAATATATGCTCAGAATAATCCAAATAATATTCAGAGAGAAAAGATAACCATTTCATTGTGACAACTGCTGGTATAAAGCTGAATATGGTCATGCAGTGTGGACAGTAAGCCTGACACTATACTGGAGAACCAAATCAGAGTAAGTGTGGCATAATGGTGTAATTCTCTAACATTTAACAGTTCAAAAAATGTTAAAAGCACAATACAAGCTGGGACTACATTTTAGAAACGTACTCTGTGGTGCAGTGTAATGGTCCTCGGTGCAGGTCCATGGGTCTCTGGCAGCTCCAGAACTGGTCCCTATTGCACCACTTGTTATGGCCTCTCCTACTGTGAACTGTAACTCCACCTGCTTGGCCTTGGAAAGATTTAGAAAGGAAAAAAAAACAACAAAAAAACATGAGTACTGCTGCTAGCAATGAGTTGTTAAGCTGAATGACAGCTCAAGTAGAAATTAATAGAGACAATACCAGCATATGTGCTTGCAAAAATAACCACCTCAGGTACAGCCTGATTCATTACCCTGACCTCAAAAATCAAAAAGGATCATATGCATGCTTTCCTTAATCAGAAAAATTTTTTTTTTTTAAAGTAAAATGTTGATAAACAAAAAAACCTTAAGCTACCAGTTATACCTGTTCATTTGAACCTAGTCTTTTTAAAATGTACTATCCGTCAGTATGTTTCATACCTCTACAGAGTCCATAAGTCCCTGCAGCAGCTTCTTCTGATGAAGGAAGTCTTCATCTCCCACTGGCAGATAACCCAAGGTCATGATGGCTCGTTCTTTCATCTGGAACAAATACACAAAAAAGACACAAACATGATAATCAAGATAAAAAAAGTAGGTGAGAAAATCTGAAGACCTGACATATCATTAATTCATACAGTGCAAATAAACCACAGATATAATGTTGCCAGTAATGATCACTGGAAAGTGCCTCTCAGCAGCCATTTTTTCAATTAGATTTCTAGAATACCTTTGTACTCTCCTTGCCAGAGGGGATGCGGGCCAGCAGGTTTTCTACAACAGAGAGTTTAGTCAAGCCCTCTCCCTCTGCAGGGATCAGCAGGGGGCCATTACGCCCAATTTCTCCCAGAGCTGTACAGGCTGCTATAGCCAGCATTGCACTGCTGTTGGCCAGGAAGTAACCTTGACGAACATGAACAGAAATGGGTCAAACAACATACACAGAAGCAAATCATTATTTATGATATAAACTTTAAAACTGCCAACTAAAAACTAAGGAATTAAAAAAAAAAAAAGAGTACTGTATAACCATTACAATCTAGGCAAATAAATACAATTTAGCATCACTTTATGGTACTCCAACAGTTACCAGGTCAGTAAATGACATCTAAAATAAATGAAGCTGATGTGAACTAATTACATACCAATTGTCTTTGTGGCCATGGCAGCAAGTTCATCGTCTTCCTGGGAAGAGATGTTCATCTGCTGCCCCATGTTTTCTGTAGTATCAATGGATGTGGCAGCTTTTTTCCTGCTCATGTTCCTTCCGACCATATAGCCAAGAGCCAAGATGGCACCATGCTGAGTTTCAGGGCTCTGTGATTTGACAAAGTGAGTAAACATTAATGCAGGGTAAATTTTGCACAGCTATAAAATAAACAAGCTACGAACGGCTGTGTGCAACAAAGTGGCATTACGTGGTTGTCTTTGGTAATTTTGACGAGGTTCTGCACGGCCTTCTGCAACTCATTACCAGTCATAGTGGAAACCACAACAGCATACAGCTGGGCTGCCAGCTCCCTCATGTCCTCCTTGTTTGTGTTCATCAGACTCTGGGGGGAAAAAACATCTGCCATTACAGCGATGAGCTCTGTAAAATGTACACTAGACTCGTGGTTTTACCATATCACAACACAGCTGAACAGCTGGATTATCTGGTATTTGTCTCATTTGTGAAATTGTAAATACCAATATTGGCACTGACATCCCACATGTTTATGATACTCACTTTAATCCAGTCGATTTTATCAGCAAATCTGGGAGCCAGTTTCTCCGGGCACACAGACACAACCTCCAGTAAACAGTACATGACAGGGATTCCTGTTAAGAGATTATTACATTAAGTACAATTTCCTGACAAACATATGCCTGGAAATGCACACGGATTCTTAAAGGAACATTTCTTCTAGCAGAACTTATTTACATCAAGCACAAATTGAATTTTGCAGTCTTTTATCAAAGAGACAGTCTTCTTGAACAGAAGATACTGGCAATTTTTAAGATTCAAGATTGGGTTTTTTTGTTACTTAAAATACTCACTGCACTGCATTGCTGTAGAGCAATAAAAATATTGCTTAAGAAACACATAACATAACTGTAAGTGCTTCCTCACCTCCTACAGCAGAGAGCAGCTGCTGCAGAAGATCCATGTAGACATGTACAGGATTTGCTTCAGAGCCCTTTGACCCTGAGGGCTGAGGGTCAGAAAACAGCAGCGTGTGGACATAGCGGCCGATGGCAGGGGCATCATCCTGCATGTCTGACAAGCGTGTGGACATGGGCATGGCGTCGGCACTGTGGGCTAAACACATCCTCAGGTAGAGCATGATCTGGGCCAACAGGAAACGGAAATGAGGTGGATTATAAGACAAGCGTCTAGCACAGAGATAAGAGGCAGGGTGGATTTGTATAATGGTCCAGTGTCATGATTAATAGATGCAGTGAGTTCATAATAAATTCATATTTACCTCACTAAATGCAGAGGGGTTGAAAGGAATTGTGGAAGTTCCCACAATGTACTTAGCTGGAGTCTTGATTCGCTGAGCAGCCTAATAAAGACAAAAGTGCAGAGATTTAAGATTTAAAATTTCTTAGTAAAAACACCCACATGTGAAACTTGGAGAACATGCTCAGAGCCTCACTTTCTCCTGGACATAAGCCACCATGTCAGGAAAGGAGGGCATAGGTTTTGGTCCCTCCTTCTCGGAGCTCTTGGTATGAAAAGCCCTCAGCACCCTCTGGGCCTCCCCAGACACCTCTTCTCTTCTACAACACAGAAAAATAAGACACTTCAA
Organism: Tylochromis polylepis; assembly: GCA_015107715.1. NCBI lineage: Eukaryota > Metazoa > Chordata > Actinopteri > Cichliformes > Cichlidae > Tylochromis > Tylochromis polylepis. The sequence goes on from VVHJ01023482.1 coordinate 11,768, forward strand.
TGTTTTCTGCAGGTAAGTTCATCTATGACACGTTTAACCTCAACGCTTCTTGTTTGTACTATCAATAATTTCACGACCCAGTAAAATGTTTACTGTGTGTTCTTGTCATTTATTCCCCACCACACAAAAGATTGCTGCGTTTTTCAAACTTACGGGTCTCCAGCAGCCAGCAGCAGTAGGTATCTTGATGGCACATGATCAGGAGCAAAGACTGTGCTGGCAAACTTCATGGCCACCTGGCGAACCTGCACCTCCGGCTGTTACAAAAAAAAAAAAAAAACTATATCAGTGCTTGATTTGCCTCATTTCTACTTATTAAACCAACCAAAATTAATGTTTATTGTACCAGCTCTGCCTCTCACCTTTCCAATATATGCAGCCACCAGGGCCTCCATTAGGTTGAGCAGTGCTCCTTGGAGGTTAGCATAAGCTCCAACCATCATAGACAAAGCCTCCTGAATGGCTAGACGGACATCAGCTTCCTCCTGAAGAAGAATTTTGGAAATTTCAATACCAGATGCACAAGAATACAGTTTAAGCCAATAATTATATATCGACTGTGAGTGCCAATATCCTGTAACGCATTAGTTGCTTGGTATCTCAGTTTTAAGTGCAAGCAACATCTTTCCCCTACCTTACACATGGACTCAAAGAACTGCTGCACAAGTGCAATGTCCTTTGTGAAGAGCTGAGGCATACGACTAGAACAGAGGATAGAGATATTTTGTATTACATCATTTTAAATACAATGCAAAACTGGAAATGTTTAAATAAAAAAGGTCATTATTTCCTTATACCTTGACAGCTTTCCAACAGCAGAGTAAGCAACACATAGTAACTTGGGATCCTGCAAAGACAAATGTTTCCCAGTAAGTATATTTCAAACTAAAATGAGCAAACCTGTATTAAGTTCACATTATTTATGTCTGACGCTCTTTGCACTTTACCTCCTTGTATTCATTGATGAGCTTGGTAAGACCATTAAGCAACATTAGCCCTAAAGGCTTATTAGTGTCAGGGCATCTAATGAAAAATCAGAGAGACAGAATCAGCTTTTAATTACTTGAAACACACTGATGAAGACAGATGTATCTGTAGGAAGACGAAGAAAAGACTTACACCATGCAGATATGATGGACAAACTGTAAGGTGAGAGACAGCAGTTTGTTGTTTGTGTTGGCCCCAAACAGACCGTCATAAACAACCTACAGAGGACAGACAGCAAACTAGTGAGAAAAACTGGAAAGTTTACTGGAAAGGTTTTGCATGGCAGTATCTCAAAAATACCTATATATCAGAGTTATTTGGATACACTAAAACAAAGTTCACACTGAATTAAAAACAAAAAAACAAAACAAGAATTGCTGCAACCCATCTTGTAAATGAAGAGTATGAAAACATGGCCAGGAGCATCACAGATCATACCTGGATATTAGCTGGAAAGCACTCTGCAGCCAGACGTGAGCGTAGAAGATGTGGCAGGATCTTCAGCTTAACTCTTGTGCTTACTGGCTCGTGTTTCAGCTCTTGCTTTATGCCGCCCCCCTACAGTATACACATAATGGTATTTTACATTTGTACATGTCAAGAAAAGCCTTATGTTCACAGGTCATGCTAAAAAGAAAAAAAAAGAAAAAAAAAAAAAAAGCTTAAATGTTGAGTTTGAGTTTACAAACCTTTGTTTTAAGAGGGACATCCCCCAGATACACTTTGAACATCTTGTTGATAATTAGAGGATTGTTCCAGTCGATGATGCTGAAATATTACAAAACAAGTGCATTACTAATGATGGGAATGACAGTTTGACAGTTTATTCAGCTCCTCAGATAGACTTGAAAAAGTTTGACTTTTTTAGAAAGTTTTTTTACAAAATGTAGGAAACTGTTAAGTTGTATAAACTCCTGGACAAAAGGAGCACTTAAAAGTGGATGACTTGGTGATACAAATACAAACAAAGACATAAATCAAGTTTCATTGCCTACCTTTGTTTGCTCTTCAGCTCCAGATCAGCTGCAGTGGCCACACTGTGTCTGGTGTCGCTTGACGCCACCACCAGGTGCACCACCGTCTCCACTTCTGGGACTTGCTTTGCCTCAATGAACTTCACTATGCCCAGCTTACACTGTTGGAACCAAGTACACAACAAGGAACTATTTAGTCATAGTAAAAATGGCACATGGTGCTTCATCCTCCACATTTATATTAAAAAATACACATTACAGAAGAAATTGCAGTCAAACAGTCAAATTAGGGATGAAGGTGGAAAATTTATAGACATAATCAATTCTAAAGTGAGTGTGGCTCCAGCTATTCAAAGATTTGCCTTATGATAATATACCTCCATATCAGTGTTTCCCGCAGATTTGAATATTTTTGTGCTGATAACCTGTATGTATCCACAAGCGGAGGCACAAGCACCGCATGTGTATAGCAATAATCATCTCCAGTTGCTCTTTACGCCTGCAGATGGACTTCAAATGCAGAGTCCTGAACTTCAGCTGGTCGTTTTTGTCATTCTCTGCATCATCTGTGATCTCAGTATAGTTGTCCATCTGCTGCATGTTTTGGTTACAGTGGAAGTCAGTTTGCATCAGCTCTCCAGAGGAGAACAGGGACTGTCTTTGCTAACTGCAGTGCACAATGGTAGAGTTGGACTCTATTCCAATGAATGACAGTGAATGATATTCAGGACTGCCATTAAAGTCACCGGACTAGGAAAAGACTGGGATGGCCTAGATAAGTTGGTAAACAACTGAACTTTCAAAATATCGGCGAGGGGGACCATCTACCAAATCAACAGGGCATTGAGCTATCCACTCAGACAGACTGTAAGTCTGCAAGTCACCAAATATACTCGGATGGGCGTAAATATACTTGGCCTGCCTGCCCAAACACTGAGCATATCATCTATCCAAACAGATAAACATATAAAGCCAGTACTCATTCTCCCAGTTCAGTTTGTATACCTGCTCCAGCTGCTCAGCATTCCACTGGGCTTCTCCAATCACCCTCTTGGCAGCATAAACACTCATCCCCGGAGGAGGCTGAGGGAGACCCTGACTACTCGCAGCTACTGTCCCATCTCCAGAAGTACCCTGGGAGGAGGAGGGAGCTGGGCGAGTTGGAGATTCATTCAGCACAAACCTAGGAGGACACCACAGGTCAACAATTTGTGGTAAATATACTTCTCACAAGCACTTAATTTCACCGGAGGTGGGTCTACAGCCCTTACTCGCTTAATAATCAGCAACTCACCCATAAGGCATGAGTAAAACATCTAACATGAACTCCAACAGCAGGTGCATTGTCTTTGGCCGCTCAGTTAGGTTAAACAGAGAAGCACTCTTGGAGGTATCAGTAGGATACTTTATGTGGTAAAGAGTAGGGATCAGCAGGTGCATCAGACTAAGAGAGAAAATAGAGTATGGACAAGTCATTTTAAATTAAGAATAATAAGCTGATATCTCAATACATGTCACACAACCATATCCAAAATGTGTGTGTGGATGCATCCCCTCACCTGTCCTGCTGTGGCTGTGGTTTTCCTTCCATGGCGGTGATGAGGGTCGGGGCTAGCTCACACTGTTTTACCACCTCCAGACGAGGGTAGCCCATTTTAATGTAGATGATGGTGAAATTCTGCACATAAATGTGACCATCAAAACTCTGCTCTCAATTTTTAAAAACCCAAGTCAATCTAGGATCACTAGCAAGATGAAATAACCACATGAACTTCAAGTCAATCATGTGTATTAAATGGTGTTTTTTTTTTTAAAACAAAGGGACAAAAACACTGATCTGACTAAATCCCGGGTGGTAACTGTGTGATACCATTGGCAAGAGATCACGCCCATAAGGCAAACACGACATCCTCCACCATATGACAAACATCCTAATATGAGATTCTTACCGTAACGAAAGAGGCAGCCGCAGGGTCTTGGTACTGCACAAGCAAAGTTTCTACTGGAAGTTGAATCTTAGGCCGGCTTTTTATCCTCTTGTTCAGGTGGACCAGCAACTCCATTACCTAACAGAGAAGGCGCAGTTTCCACATTTCATTGTTTATGCGTCTGACTCATTTAACTACACAAAGTGAAAGGAAACTAAGCTCCTTGAAGAACTTCTGCATCTAGAGGAATTGAGTCTATATCTCTGCTACACCTTCAAATAACTTTTTTTCTGGGCTGAACTTTGAAGTGATGATACACTAATTTATAAACACATCTCCCTTGTAATGCAGTCATTATAATCTCTTAAGTAACAGAGACAGGCTACAGCCTTCTTACTTTCTTCCGCACCCCCTCTTGAACGCTGGAGAGCTTGAGGAGAACAGGGGGTAGGAACTTGGAGATAATGTCCTGCAGCTGTTCATCTGTCTCTGCATGGCCCAGGCGAAGGAACACACGTTCCAGTTGATCTGTCAAAAACACCCTTGTTAACTCATTTTCCAGGCGGTATTTGTCACACTCGAACTATTGGCCCTATCATGGTTAATTTCGCAGTATCTTTGTATTCAAGTATCTCACTAATACACCCCAATAAGGTGTCTGCAACACAGAGAGTACGACCTTCAGTTTAATATAGAGGGAGAGCAACATACACGCTTAAAACGGTCTCACGGGAATGTTGCTGCAGTTCTGCTGATAAGTTCGTCCTGTCAGCTGCTGTGCTGGTGCAACCATCACCCAGCCCTGCCTTCCTTCTCCTGGCATGGCTCACCAAGCACCCAGCTAGCTACAACAACTGACAAGACTATCCACGCATTTGATCGTTTCTGTATTATTCAACTAGCTTTTCACTTCAGGTCACATCCTGCAGGTCAAATCCCCAATACCCCGAACATCCTAGCTGTTACTGCGCACTTTCAAAGTTTGATAAATGGATATATATTAATAGCCTAAATGATAGTTTCATTTTGACCATGACTGGGCAAACGGCCTCCTGACGTTAGCATTCTGGTTAGCTTAGTAGCTAGCTATCGCACCTACCCCTGGTTTTTAACTAAAAGAAGCTTTAGCATTACACCAAAAAACATCCCAACTGTCAGGGCGGATGAGGCATTTTCCTGGATACGTTTCTGGAAACCACGAGTGCGACATCTGACAAAATATGAATCGCCAATAACCCAAAAAGAAACTTACTGAGTTCATCCTGGGCAGCCATGTTTGTAGAAAGTCAATCAGCGACCCCCCCAGTTTACAGAGTGTTACTGCACCCACCGGCGCCACTCCTAAGCTACTGCTTCATCACCCCAGACATCACAAATGATTGAATGAAACACAAGAAATCACAAGGAAGTTTTGTACATTTAAATTGTGCAGCACAGAGTCTACATGCTCTCATTCTACAGGCTCTCATGACAAGTACAACGAGACAGATAGGTAGTATTAGCATTAATTTCCCAGCTTTTATTGATTAGATTCATTATGCATACGGACAGGTAGTACTTGAATCTTCTCTCCTTCTTCTCCTCCTCCCAACAGCTGCTCATTTGACTCCATATCGCCCTATCACTGGCATCCTCTTCTGTCACACCAACCCTCTGCATGTCCCCTTAATTACATCCATGAATCTTCTCTGTGGTCTTCCTCTTTTCCTCCTACCTGGCACCTTCTTATTTGGCAACCTTTGTCGAATATATCCACCATCCCGCCTCTGCACATGTCCTCTCTGACTTTGTCTCCAAACTGCTCAGCCTGAGTTGTCCTTCTGATATACTCACTTCCATTAAAAATCTTAACATCTTCAGTCCTGCCACCTGTCTTTTTTTCATCAGCACCATCATCTCCAAACCATACATCATAGCATGTCTTACATTTCCCACTTATGCTTGCTGCTATCCTTCTTTCACAACTCACCCCTGACACTAGTACACTCTCTTGGACTGGTTTTGGCTGGTTGACCCCAGGTGTTTAAACTTATCCAACCGGAGTCCATGGAGACTCCTGCCTGACCTCAGTCAACATCAGTCAACCTATCCATCGCCACTACAAACAAGAAGCTTGTAAGATCCTATCCCTGATTTAATCCCAGCCATCCCGTGAACTGATCTGTCACTGCTACTGCACACCTCACTACTCTCTCATTTTTCTCATACATATCCAGTACGCTACTTTTCCATTCCTCGAGCATCCTCTCACTGTTCAAGATTGAGAATCTGGTCGAAAAGACGACTGCCTATTCTCCTAAACACCTCCTTACCTCCACAGGTATATCTATGGACCAATCAATCATCTTTCCACTCTTCATCCTCGTCATAATCTAAGGAGCTTGGACAGAAAAGTGACTAGACTTCTTTAAGTTTTCAGTCCAGTCGCTTTTCTTTACAAGCTCCTTACATTACCATGACCTGGGTGACCGAGAACCTTCACAGACACCTTATTTTCATAGCTGTCTTCACTTCCTCCTTACTAATCCTCCGCACTTAATGATTCACTAACTTTCCTCCATCTTTCCTCCTCTCTCTCTCACTCCTTCCATCTTTTTAGCACACCCATTAGTATCTCTGTCCTTAATCACTCTAACCTGCTGCACATCCTTTCCAGGTCAAAATCTTTGCCAGCCAACCAGTAAAAGTCCTCTATTCGTTAGTGTCAAGCCTTGTATACAACTCACTATAAGCCATGTCCTATGCTTTTGTTCCAGTACTCCTGTCCCCTTTTTCTTTGTCATCCTCTTCCTTCAAATGCGTTCTTGTACCTCTTCATTCCACCACCAAAGTCTCATTGTCTTCTCTCCTCCGTCCAAAGCATACACTTCTTTGTAAAATTATTCACAAATTACTAATTCAGGAGCATTAAATGCCAACCTAACAAACCTCTCACAACTAGGCAGCCCAAAGGTTATTCTCATCAGATGCATAAAAGATAGCCTAGGTTAAGTTAAGCTACTATTACACAAATCCTTTGGGATTTACTTGAAGCTTTCGTTTAGCCCTAGGTATTACAAATTGCACAACAAACTCCAGATTTTTAGTTTATTTATAGCTTTAAAAAACAAAAACAGCTTTCACCTCTGGGTCTCCAGGTGCAGCTATAGAAATGACAAAATATTAGACCCGCACTTTTTTGACTTTTTAGCGCTGGAGATGCACGTGCACTTTCTACCTACGTCTCTGGCCGCGTTCCAGTTCACGGGCTCGCCTGCCGATCCGCAGATCTCACAGCGCCTGGATAGGTTACTGCACCACGGCCGTGCCTGTGGAGGCGGTGTGGGACGCAGCCGTGCTGCACGGCACGAATCAGCAGCAGCTGTCATGTGAATCAGCTGTACGAACAAGGAAGGGGATAAACAACAACACGACCCCGTCTTTCTAAATCAAGGTAAAACAAAATAAAATGAAACCCTGTATACTTTAAGGCGGACATGATGTGAAATACC